>JASAMX010034174.1:0-11238 GCA_030248175.1 Microlaimidae sp. YZB2_3
ATTGGCGGACATTTAATATATAACAATATGATCAATATCGTACACATTTCGAGCAGGAAGCAAAACAAAATAAATAATTCCGACAGTGTATTAGCGCAGTCAAAATTGGCGCGAAATCGCCAAAACCGCGCGCATTTAATGCATCATAAAAAAAAATTGAGTGAGTTGATTCTGCTTAAACTTTCAGAAAAAATTCAGAAAAGTATGTTTTAACAGCATACCAAGCGGCGGTTCTTATCTCGTACTAATAAAAAAGTTTTGTTTTTTTTGGGACCAGGTTTTTTTCACCGCATGGGCTGTAGTGATGACGTCATCGAAAAACATTTTTTCCTAACCTTTTCAAAAGATAGCCAAGAGTCTAAGCTATGCTTCCATATATGTCCCGCACGTATTCCAAACTCCGTTATGAATATATAACATTTCAAAGTTCGAGTTTTGTCGCCAGTCCGCATCATTTTTGTATAGACTATAGTTGTGGCGCAGTAGAACTCTCTAAAACATCTTACTGGTTTTGACTTTTCGAATTGCATGCTCTAATAGTAGACATATCGCACATCGTCAACCAAAACGGTTTTTTACTGGCATTCAAGTAAGGAAATAGCGGTTGCGTCAGTAACCAGTAAAAAAAATTGCTGGTTTCACCGGTAACCAGTAACTTAAAGAGTGTTACAGTTACTGGTTACCGGTGAAACCAGCAATTTTTTTTACTGGTTACT
Organism: Microlaimidae sp. YZB2_3; assembly: GCA_030248175.1. Lineage (NCBI taxonomy): Eukaryota > Metazoa > Nematoda > Chromadorea > Desmodorida > Microlaimidae > Microlaimidae sp. YZB2_3. The sequence continues at coordinate 717 of JASAMX010034174.1, forward strand.
GACGCAACCAGTATTTTCTTACTGGTATGCCAGTAAAAACACCGTTTTGGTTGACGATGTACAATATATTTACTGTTAGAGCATGCAATTCGAAAAGTCAAAACTAGTAACATGTTTTAGAGAGAATAAAGTCCGTCTTCCGTACTAAAAGTTCTGAGATCAAGTATCAACTTAAACACGCCATATTGTGATATCATTGTTATGGTATTCTTATGTAAAATATTTGGTTGTGCAGTTAGTGCTGAGAAATCCGCCTCGCGCGTAATCCAAACGAAATAAGTAAGTTTAAAAAATATGGCAAGGATGATGTAATATGTATTTCAAGGTTAAAAAAGCTTAAGTGAAATGGATAAATCCCATGTAAGAAATAATTTGCATGAGCATCATTGGCACGCAGATGATTGGTCGTTCCGTTTAATATTTAGTTCAATAATATTACGTTTTTTCGGCTCCAAGCTCCCATTTTCGGAGCTCCGAATTTCCAGAAATTTTGAAGGCTTCAAAGACCCTGAACCGCGGTAAAGAGTATTTTAGTAAATTTTGTAATTAGATTAACCCATAAAAATTGCTATATTTAAAACAAAATACAGTAATAATTACTAATAAAATGTGCTCATACATTTCAAGATACTGATGAAATTTCACGAATGATAAAAGATTGATAAGAAAAGAGTGCTGCTTTGAACAAAAAACTTAGGGTTCAAATAATCGTGACGCGTTAATGTTTATTCGACATGTAAACCCATGTACCGCTTAAAATATCTAGACCATTAAAAGATTTGGGTTTAATTGTTCCAACGGGCGCCGTTTATCTTGCGTATAGTTTAGAACTACAAATAGCTTTTTTTCGCTAATACTCGACTAGTCAAATCGGCGGTGATACGAAAGGGATAAAAGGTTTAGTGGCGTTGAAAAAAGCGAGAAAGATGGGATATTCCGAGTTGCAAAAAGCCACTCGAAGATTCGACTCAATACTTTCGACCGTCTAATGCGTGACGTTTTCCTGCATAAGTGGGAGAAGGAGATGGGGGTTGTACCCCCCAAAAAAACCGAAACTGCGGACACTCTCTCCCTGTGATTTCTAAAGACCTTGTACGAAAACGCAAAATTTAGAGTTGTGGGTCATACCACCCCACCGAAATTCTGGAAGCTGGCCGCCCTAATTTATGTCGCGCCGCTCGCGGTCGGATTCGGGCTTCGAAACTCAAAAAAATTTTGCCCAGTTTTCCACACGGCTATTATTGAGCGCAATTTAACGGCGTTAACGTCTCAATAGGCGGTCTGCTTATTTGTTTGCCCGTTTTTTTGTGGGTTATTTACTAAGCGATTGAGACTCGTATATTCGCGAAGTGGTTGTGTTCGCATCGAAGAGTTATAAGCAAATTAAACCTAGTTGACCTTGATGAATTGCTGAATTGGATAGAATATTCAAAACACAAATTTTAAATTTTAAGCAAAAACGGATTAAATACAACTTATTTTTATAACTATTTGTCGAATTACTTAATTCGGGACAAAAATCCAACTTTTTAACGCCTAAAGTGTACTGATTTTTTTGTAAACTCATAAAATGGAATTTAGAAAAAAATCCACGTTCCATTTCGTTTCTTTCAACGTCATAAACTGATCAATTTAATTGGCGTTTCATGTCCCTAATACAGTTTTACGAAGTCAGCCAGATGTACTTTCTTAAAAAAAAATTAAAAAAATAGAGCAAACTATAGCAAAATCGAAAAATTGTGCAAAAAATTTATTAAAAAATCTCTTATACTCGTTCCCGTGATTGTGTTTTTACCGTCGTAACCGGGGAAAAAGCAATAAGGAGAACGGGTGCATTTACTATAGGAAAAACTAATAAAACATGCATCGCAAGAAACAATAAAAAATAACAAGATATTAAAAAAATAATATGAGAAAAGCTAAAAATATTTGTCGTTTAGTGGAGCTAATGACTTAGTGACCTTAAAAACGCTCATTTTAAAATTAAGTTTTAATTGGTTTGCTGGCGTGCAAAATTAAAAAAAAAAATTGGCATTCATTCAGTATTAACGTTTTACAGAAACTTAACCTTATTTGTAAAATTATCAACGAAGTTGTCATAATTATATTCGTTTTAGGCTAATAAATCTGCGAAAGAGCTTTGAAAGTTAATGCCTTTGCTATTTTTTCCGAGTCTAAATTAGGTTTTTTTTTGGTAGAGAAACTTAAAAATAGCTGTTTTTGACAAAAGTTGTCGGTTTTAAAAGAGCTTTAAAAACTTATAAAGAGCATTATCATTAATAAAATTCATGTATCGTTAAATGCAAACTATATTCTATAATATTAAGCCAAATATCAAAATATCGTAACCTTAGTCTCGAGTAACCAAAATATCGTATTTATAATTTATAGTTTTTGTACAAAAATTATACCTATTAAAATATATCTAATTGACCGACAACGTCATGGTTTATTTATTCGATGTTTATTTCCGTATGGCTATAATCCAATTCTTTTTAATCCAATTATTATCGTAAAAATTTACTAATACGTTTTCGAAATATATTTATTTACATTTTTTCCAGAACGCATTTTAGTTCGTTCTGGGTAATATAAAAATTTGAATTGTGATAGAAAATTTATCCATGTATAACAAAAAGTAATTTCGTTCCAAAATAACAATTTGAATTAAAAAAAATGGGCAAAAATCTATGAGGGCTTACTTAGCATAACACAACTTGGGTCGGTGAACCCGCCGTGAAAACAAAATTAGTTGCAAATTCGATGCCTTTTATTCATTTTTTTAAAATCTTAAAGTAAAAAAAAAATTGTATTACATTGATTTAAAAAAATTTAGCCGGTTTTGGTATTTAATAACCTTTAAAATTTTTTTGTCGTCATTTATATATTATGAAAAATTTCGACTACTTAAAAATACCTTTAAAGAATAACGAGAAGTTACGAAAATGCATAGAAATTTTTCAATTTTCCAATTTTTCAATGCTTGTTAATTCTTCAGTTTACAAGGAAATTGGGTAAAATTTATTCATTTCATGACAAATTTTGATTTTGCGGCGGGACCGTAGACCCATAATTTTCCCATGTTGTCCATTCACGACCCACAATTCCGTTTCAACAAACGTTTAGATTTAAAAAAAATCTGATATTTTTTGCGATTGTTTGCAGAAAAAAAATGGAGAAAACACTCACAAAAAATCTGAATTATATTGTTTACGATTTCCACTAAATTTATTATACCAGGAAAAGTACAATTGATATTTTCGAAAAAAAAAACAAATTTAATTGTAAATAGCTTGTAAAAAGTAAAGGCTACATATATAAAAAATTAAGTGATCGTATTTTCCTGACAGAAGGGTCGCTTCGTACCACAGCTCAATCATTGTAAAAACATTGTTAAAATCTTTACATTAACAAATCTTTTTATCGATTTTGCTTTATGCTTACATACTTAACAGTTTTTTCCTGTTCACTTAGTTTTCGTACATAATATAGCGAGAAATTGAGGATAAACTCACTTTATTTAATAAATTTTTGCTGTGAATAAAGTTCTCTATTCACAAAAAATATTAAATATCATTATGCGATAGTATAACCGCCTTTCACTGAGTGCATATACTCTAATGAAGAAAATATATTACATTAATGGTGTTGAGTTGCCAACTAATTCCAAAAATTTAATGAAGATTAAACTTCATTCCCTTTGGTTTTTCAAATTTTCCAAAACCATGCGAAGTCTACTCCCCAATAACTATAACAAAAACTCATTAAAAAGTAAGCGTTCTCATTTCAGGAAAACTTTTTAACAAGTAAAAAAAGTTGTTTTTTCTGAGCCATGCGATGGACATTTCAGAATTTTAAAAACGATTCCTAATTTGACGTCAGTTGTTGGTTTGTCGTGTAGGTAAATAATATATGTGATAATTGTTTCATTATTGTAATTAATTTTGCATTTTCTCAATAATATTAATTCCAAATCTTTGAAGAATTTTAGTTTTGTGGTGGGACGCCATACTCATAGTTTTGTTAACTCCTAACAGAAGAATAAGGCTGTTTGAGCTTCTATTTAAAAATGTATAAAAGTGTTAAAAATGAAAAAAATTGCTAATATATGTCATTTAAACAAAAATTGTATAAAATTTTTCCAAACAAAGAAAAAATTAGGAACCTATTTAAAAAAACCTGCTAACACAGCGCGTAGAATTTCCACTGAGTTGGTTTGTCACAGTAGAATTTGTGTATACACTTTAAATGATACGATCAGTTATTTTAAAATAAGGCGTTCGTAAAAGATTTTGTACGCAAAAATGCACAAAATTGTTTTTAAAATTTGCAATTATGAACGGAAAATTTTATGATTCCATTGCAAAACACACAAAAAACTAAAAAAAATCTTGCCCAGTTAAAACTTTTTTTTTGGAATTTCAACATTTTCTGAAAAGTAACTGTAACTGTTTTTAACTGTAATAGTTACTTTTTTTTGCAATAAATATAGCTTTTACCCACGGTGTGTGTCATTTTGACCAAAACAACAGAACCGAAGTTACAGTAACAGTTACTTTTTCCTAGTTATTTTTTTTAAACTGCAATATGACTCGTTTATTACTACTAATTATAATAGTTATTGCTACGAGTTAGTAATGCTTTTTTTCTTTAATATTACGCTCAGAAATGCTGGTCATTTAAAGAAAAAGAGCTCCGAAACCCCGCTTCATAAACAAGTAATTTCAAGTTTATTTAATTCTAAACACGTTTTAAGTTATTTATTTGCGTTTTAAGAACTTTTTAATTGTTTTTAATGATTTCTGAAAAAAAATCAGTTAAAAAAATTTCTGACAAATTTTTGACGAGTTCGGGTTGGGGACACGAAAATAGTGATATGATATTGATATCGTTATGTGCATTTCTTGGTTATGCTATTAGTGCTACTTGTTCGACCTTGCATATTCGGCTTTAAATAACTTAACTTAATCTAAAATAATCTGTGGAATTACTTTGTAATGATTTATAAAATTAAAAATTGTAAATAGCGTTAAGTTCCGGAGCTCATTTTTGGAAGCCGGAGCTCCGGAGAACATTGCAACTGAGTTCATAAAATGGTTTAATTATTTAAAAAACCGAAATCTCTTTAGTCGGGGCTGTTTAGACGTGGCTTTGGCTCGCTGCGTAAGAAAGCAAATTTTTTTACATCAGTGAACTTTTCCGTAACGTTCATCGTCTTGCCGCAGCATGCCAATGCGTGGTACCAAGGTTGAGCCTGTTTATTCAGATCATCCGAAATGGATTAAAAGGGGGGTTTTGGAAATGGTATTGGTAGTCTCAGCCCCATATTTTTCGTCCCATTTTTTTGCTTACAGCGGCAGAAAAAGGGGCGAAGGACCGGTTGGACGAAGGAAAATCCTGGTTTTTGCGGATGCGCTCGGAGTGTTTTTGGCCCGCTTAGGCTCGCCCCATTTCTCCGTTCGTTGGCGGGGACTTTTAACCCCATCGACCTCCTACCACTCCTTCGCTACTACGACTCATCCTTTAGTACGACATAACAAGTCAGAGTCAGTGTAAAGTCTACGTGACTCCGACTCATAATGTTTAAAATATTGGTATGTTAGAAGCTAAATAGAGTCGGAGTTACGATTATTTTTTTGCAATTCTGATTTATTCTGTCACGGTAACGACGAATTGGTATTAAGCTAGCCTGTCCGAGTGGATAGTGGGAGAGAGAGAGAAAAAAAACCAGCTTCAAGTTTATAATTTTTAAGCACCCGATTTTTTTTTCACGCTCCGCGGTGGTGGTTAAGGTTTTCTGCACGCTTTTCACAACCCACCCTAGTTTCGAACCGGGAGAAAAAATTGAATTCTTGCGTGTTTTTTTTGTTTTTATCTTTAATTAATGTCCGAATCGCTTTTGCGGATTTCGCGTGTAGATATAGACAGAATATACTGTAATTCGAACAAGTAAAAATAACTAGCATTCAATCAATTGTTTCTAACCTATTCGTTTTTTTTGTTTTTGTTTTTAATTAATGTCCGAATCTCTTTTGCGGATTTCGCGTGAAGGTAGACAGCACATACTGTAATTCAAACAAGTAAAAATAACTAGCATTCAATCAATTGTTTCTAACCTTTTCGTTAGTTTTGTATTCTCGATAGTAAGTAATCAAAAAAAAAAACAAACGGTAATTTACAATTTTCTTGAGCTCCAATTTGTGTCCCTTTTTCGTTGTTTGAGTCAGATTGTTGGGCATTGATCGTGTAAGCTTCGGATCGTTTTTTTTTGTGATACACAGGTCTTTAGTTTCTGAACGTAGTTTTTAAATCTTAACATAATTTAGAGATCTATAGCTTACTTGAAAATCACGTTATCGCGGTAAGGACCGAATGCCTCATTCAGAAAGGGAAAGATTTTTACCTGTCTTCTACCGATAATTTGTATTTTCAGGCGCACAGGAACGTCAGGCGCGTCAGGCACGCTAGGAACGAGCTTAAACCTACGCGTTCCTAAGCCTAAGCGAAGCCTAAAAAACAACCTAAACTTTATAAAATAGCTGCGCAGAGAAAGTTTAGATTGTTTTTAGACTTTGCTTAGGCTTAGAAACGCGTAGGCTTGGACTCGTTCCTGACGCGCCTGAATATTTCTGTGCGCCTGGAGCGCCTGAAAATATAAATTACCCTTCTAGCCATTAGATTTTCATCCCATCTGTCTCCCTCCCACGTGCCTTATATACGCTTCCAGTTTCTATTACCTGCCTTCTGTCTGCGTCTCTACCTGCCTCCTACCTTCGTCCTATATGGCTCTTACCTTCTTTTGGCTGCCTCCTACTTGGATCTCTATCTGCGTTCTACCTGCCTCCTATATGCCTTCTACCTGCCTCCTGCATGCCTTTACCTGTTCCTACCTGCCTTTTGAATTGCCTCACACCTGCGTCTTTACCTGCTTCCTACTTTATACTTATCTGCCTCCCACCTACCTCTTACTTGCCTCTTACCTGTCTTCTAACTAGCTCCTTCCTACCTGCCTGCTACCTGTTTCTTACATGCCTCCTACCTTCCCTTCTACTTGCATCATACCTGCCTTTTTGTCTGCTTCTTATCTGTCTCCTACTTGCCTCCTTCCTGCCCCCTACCTGCCTCTGAAAGATAAAGCCAAACCTGCTTAGGACACGATGTTTAATATATGCTAAAAATTATTTTTAGCATATAGAAAACATTGTCTGTTAAACAGGTTTGGCCTTCTTCTCCTTTCTGCCTCCAAAACTAAGCGCCTGAGGCGAGTGGTCAAAATTAAAACAATAAACTTTCAGTTGTTTAAAATTTATAAAATAAATTCTAAATAAATTAGAAAATTTTCGGGTATAAAAAGACCGAACTCGCTCACGTTAGTCAGTTTTTGGACTTGGCCCACCTAACAAACGGTTGCTAATTTCATTCCATGGATTTGGAAACATACAGGGAGAGGCCCAGCCTTTTATATTTAAAAAAAATTCCACAAAAATACAACGGAGCTCTGAAACTCTGTTTCTCGGAAATTTCAAGGAAAGTAACTCAGTAAAGGTTCATACTTATGACAAAACGTCCTTTGGAAAAACACAGCGTAAAAATGTCCTTTGTACTTTGTCCAAAGGACAAAGTTCAAAGGACAAATCCAAAAGACAAAGTGTTCATACTTTCTTGTCCTTTGGACTTTTCCCTTTGGATTTTGTCCTTTTGGACTTTGTCCAAAGGACAAATTTTAAGTAGCGTTCATACTTCGTCCAAAGGAAAAAGACCAAAGGACGTTTTGGCTTGTCCAAAGGACGTTTTGGCTTTTCTAAAATTGTCTTTTGGACTTTGTCTAAAGGACGTTTTGTCATAGGTATGAACCAGGCTTAATAGCTAAGTTTCCTGGAGCCCAGAGCTCCGGAGTTGCTGAGCGACGCGCTATATTTCGGAGCTCAGAAGCTCCCGAATTTCCACGTATTTAAATGCTAATTTCGGGAATAATTCAAAAGTAATTTTATTAAAATTTTGAGTTAAAATTAAAATTTTTTTTAAATTTCCACGTATTTAAATGCTAATTTCTGAATTTCCGAATTTCCAAATGCTAATTTCCGAATTTCCGAATTTCCACGTAGTTAAATGCTAATTTCGGGAATAATTCAAAAGTAATTTTATTAAAATTTTGAGTTAAAATTAAAATTAAAATTTTAGATTGTTTATTAAAATTTTCAGTGAAGTAATTGTTTTTAAAACTTATTAAAACGATTAAAATATTTCTAAAAATGGGAAAAAATTAACACATTTTTAAGCTTGAATAAACTTAACATTGCTTATTTAAGCCGTTTAGCTCCGGAGATCTGCGCTTTTAATGGCCGGAGTTCCGGAACATGATATTGGACAGTAGAAACTTGTGATGTTCCTTAATTTTCAAAGCTCTGAGACTCGGAGCTCGGCCCTATTTTTGTTCTAATTTGTTGAATAATTAAAGAAAAAAAAAGTAACGCCATCAAGAATACATGAAAATTAATTAATAAAGAAAAGAAGAATGAGAAATGAAGAACAAATTATACGGGCTATGTGTGGATCCAACCTAAATGCATACGTATGCATATGTTTCTATGCATACGTATGCATATGTTATGCATACGTATGCATAAATTCATATGCATACGTATGCATATTTTTTTTTAGTTATATGCATACGTATGCATTTTTCCGGAAAGTATATGCATACGTATGCATTTTTTTGTTACTTTTATGCATACGTATGCATAAAAGTTAGAAAAAAATGCATACGTATGCATAAAAGTTTCAAAAAAATACATACGTATGCATATACTTTCCGGAAAAATGCATACGTATGCATATAACTAAAAAAAAATATGCATACATATGCATATGAATTTATGCATACGTATGCATAACATATGCATACGTATGCATAGAAACATATGCATACGTATGCATTTAGGTTGGATCCACACATAGCCCGTATAATTTGTTCTTCATTTCTCATTCTTCTTTTCTTTATTAATTAATTTTCATGTATTCTTGACGCCATGGATGTTTTTGGCAATTTGTTTTTGTAAATTAAATTTTTTATTTGAACTAGAGTAAACAATATAACATAATTCTATCTTGTTGCCACTTTTAGATTTTGTACTTTTTTTATTTTTAAAGGGGTCTAATATTGGAATTTAATAGTGAGAGTTCTTGTTATTCTTCTCATAAAATATTTTTATCCATTTCCTAAGCTGTGCACGATTTTCCAATAAAGCGGCGGTAAAAAAAAGTAGGGACAACAATTAAATTTCTTTAAGTAAGCGAAAGAAATGCTATAGTAGTTGGAGCAGATTAAAGGTGTAGGCCGTATGGACAATAATGTTAAAATCGCTTGTAGAAAGAGAAGAATAAAGCGAAGACAAATATTAGACAGGTTGGTTTTCGGTGACCAACCCGAATGTTTTTTAGTTTTTTTCTTCAGTTTATTAAAGGCGAATTGGAAAAAAATTGGTCAAAAGGATTGGTTTGGAAATTAAAAATGGTTTATTAAAAATTAGATTTAAAAAAATTTAAATTTTAAATATGTGTGAAAAAACATTATTAATTTCTTTGAAACTGATTTTTTTTTGAATTGTTGTTGTGATTTTGATTAATCTTTGGTTGTTATTTTGATGATGATTATAGTTAAGAAATATTCAGCAGAATTTTTTGTGAAATAATTTAATAAAAAAAAGTTTTAGGATTACACTTTTACTAGACTTTTAAAATGCAATTGTTTTGAAATTTTCACTTTTGGAATATTAAAAAAAACACTTCGATTATTTATTATTTTTAAATATTTTTTTAAGATTTCTAGTGCTAATTTTAACTATAACTTATAATAATAATGCCCATGTAAATAGAAATACGCTTTGTGCATATGTTTGATCTGCATCTGGATTAGCTTAACTCTTTCTGATTGTTTTCGTGGCTCCGACGCGGACTGTGTATCGCGTCTCGCACGTTAAGGCCGGTTGACACCGGAGCATAGATGAACAAGGGGGGAAGGTAGGGTGGGATCCATCCCCCTTAGCCTCGAAATTTTGGGGTCCCCCTAGAAAAAAATCCAGGGGGCCCCCTCCCCCAAATTTTCGAATTTTTTACCCCTGACCCCCCTCTAGATTTTGAAATCTAACTCCCCCTCCCCTCTCGAGAAAATTTTAAGTACTTTTTTTATACTAAATTTTATTGCAAAAACGTTAATTTTTAAAACAAATTCATGTTTTTACACCCTTTTTATACCTAAATATTGCTTTTTATTCAAAAAAAATGTAGTATTATCTTATAAAAAAAACTACCATTAAATATTTAATGGTTTAAAAGTATTTTGTTTCGGAAATCGGACCCCACCTGACCCCCCTCTAGGTTTTGAAATCTTCCACCCCAGGTCAACCCCCCCTAGAAAGCTAGGGGGGGTTCGACCCCCATAGGACCCCTCTCCTAGATTTTGAAATTTCATTTACCCGGGGTAAACACCCCCTTAGCGTTTTGACTGTGTTTTCCATCTATG
>JASAMX010034175.1:0-28950 GCA_030248175.1 Microlaimidae sp. YZB2_3
ATTGCTAGTGTTAGTTTTTCTCGCAGTGGGGACTGCGACTTCTTCGCACTCTATACTGCTTTATTCTCACTGCAATTATTTTCGCACTGCGAGTTGGGCTGCACAACAAAAAAAAAAAAAAAAACAAAGCCGAGCAAAAATTTTTTGTTAAAATTAGTAAAAGACGTTTTTTTACCTTAAGTTTTTAAAAATTTTTAGTTTTTATAAAATAAATTAACTTTAAACGTTTTAAAATTAAATAAACAAGTTTCGAAGTGTTTTACTCCATTGAAAATGACTACCAGCGTCTGTACTTTTTGTTGCGCCAGGCCAGTGCGAGTAATCGCAGTGCGAATAAAGCGGCGTAGAGTGCGAAAGAAGTCACAGTCCCCACTGCGAGAAAACAGACTCTGTTAAAAATCGCAGCGCGGAAAAACTAGCAAAAAATGGCGGATTTTTGCGAGAAAAGTAGCACACGAATTCAAAAGTGCGACTTTTCTCGCAAAATTTTGGTCAAAAATTTAGTGTACAGTCGGACATTCTCTTGTGTTATTCTTGGCCTTATTAACAAGAGTAAAACCGCCAAAAAAAACTTTTGAAAAACCAGTGCATTGCACCTCCAGGGTATTATTTGGGTGGGAGTGGGACCATTTCCAAAAGGGAAGAGGGGATAAATTTTTTGAAACGGGGGGATGGCAATAAAACGGGGTGAGGGTGCAAGCAGGGAAAAAGAAAAAAAGGAGAAAAAATAAGAAAAAAAGAAGAAAAAAATAAGCGGGGATAAAAAAGAACAAAAAAACAAAATTTAAGTAAAAGTAGGTCTGATATGGCTTAAAATGCATTAAAATAGGCTAATAATAATAACTGCAAAAATTTTGCGATGATGGCGTTATAATAGTCAAAAATGGCGTATTATTTTCGGGAACTTTTTCATTTTTGAGTGGGGGGCAATTAAACGGAGGGGGGACACAGCCACTTATATTATGGGGGAGCATTTCCAGACCGCACAGGACAGGTATGCTTACGAGTTTTGACTTTTTTGCCACTTAGGAGTAAATTTTTTGGGAAGATTTAGTGTTTTGGTCGATTTAGTTATGACTGAGCAACAATATTAACATGAGATGAAACTGCAGTAATTTTATTTTCAAATTTTTTGTGTTTAATTTAATAAAAAGTATCTTTACACGGTCCGGCAATGCAAACTGCCTAGTCGCGTAGATCCCTCCGATCCGATTGAAAACATTAAAAAATATTTAGTATATTTGACTTTTTTGCAAAATTTCAGCAGTATTTTTTTATTGACCTGTTTTAGCGAAATTCAATGCAACATTTTCATTTCTTTTCCGCTATTTACTACCGATTGTTTTCGCATCGTCGTTTGGAAAAAATTGCGTTCCCTTATTTCACCCATTTTTAAAAATGCTTGAAAAGTGCACAGGTGTGGTAAAATCAATATTGATTATTTATAATTGAAAATAATAAGAAACTTAAAATTTTGAGGATTTAGTCGAAAATTATAACAAATTTACGTCTAAATTCATTAATTCGGAAAAAATTTTCTCGTAAAGGCGCAGTTTGAGTCTCCAAACTCCAGAAAAATCCAGTATGGCAGCTGCATGAAGAACATTGGCAAAATAATCACAGTAAGTTTTGTCCGAAGACTTCCAGAAAGGAAAGTTTGTACCCAAACTATGTACAATTTTCGGCCTCAAACTAAAAGAAAGCACTGCTTGGTTGGCATAAAGGTGGATAATCATACATGAGCAGGGGGTAGGGGGAGTAGGGTGGCGTTCATTCTCCTAGCCTGGAAATTTCGAACCCCTTCCCCTCTAGAAAAAAATCTAGGGCGAAAGCCCGGCCAGATAAGGGGGTATGGGGGGCGAGAGCCCCCAAGCGGGGTCAAGGGGCGGAGCCCCTTGTCAGGGGGTCCGGGGGGCAGAATGCCCCGGGGGGAGAAAATTTTAAATTTAAGGCGCTAAAATACACGTGAAATTTTATTTCCAGATGATACTTATTACAAAATTTAAGGTTTCTTATACCTACACATTTAAAACATGTGTTTAAAACGTTAATTAAAGGATATAGAGTTTATAGTAGTTTTATTAAACTGTATACCTTGTATACCTTAACTACTGAACAAGATAATCGATTTGTAATCGAAAAACTAAGGTAAATTGTCAAATAACAATTAACTCTCCGCGCGAAGCGCGGAAAATTTTTTTTAGCCCTTTTATAACGCTTAAAAATCTTTCTCCGGGAGGCGAATTTGGGGGGGGGGTGTCCCCGACTACCCCAAATTTAGGGGGGTTGTAAGCAAAATCCGAAATTTTTTTGGGGGGGGGGTATAACACCCCCAACCCCCCTGCCCACCTATGGTCACACCCAAACCACAACATAGCAACACAACAAATACAACCATACCCACACGCAATACAAACATAGACAGACAACAACGACTCACATTAAGGTAGAACACTACAGTTCCAAAAATTTCTTTGATTTTTTCAAAAACAACCACTCGTGGGTTTTCGGGGGTCCTGATTACGAATCCGAACTTCGTTTTTTGATTTGACCCCCGAGGGGCCGCTAGGGAGGGTTGCGACCTCCCCTAGGAGGGACACTCTGACTCTACCCCGGTTTTACTTCAAAACCACCTTAAAGTACGTACTCTGGGTTGAATACAGTATTGAATAATGTACATTTTTTTAATTAAAAAGTTTAAAAAAAGTTAAAATTAAAAAAAAATTTTTTTTTGGTGTTAAAAATAACTCCCAGGGGGATTCGAACCTAGGCCTTCTGAATGCTGAGTCTTACGCTCTAACCACTCGGCTACTGCTCCGTCTCAGATTTTGTGTTAAAAAGTACTTTTAAACGAATGTTTCAAAATGTAGTTTCCCGACGTCAAATCAAATTCATCCGTTGCAAAATTATGAAAATTTGTTTACAGACCGATTTTAACAAAATATATATCAAAATGGAGAACTCAACGGGTTAGAAACATTGGCGTTGTTTATTTAAAAATCGTATAGAGATCTACTGAGAATTTAGGCTCCAAAGTTAATAAAATTTTCTCAAAAAACTTTTCAAAATGTCGGGTTTTCTCGAGTTTTTTCTATACGATTTTGCTGAAAACAACAGGAAAGTTTTATCTACTCGTCTTCTAATTACGTACAAAAAATTTTTAAAATCGACATGCACAAAAAAATTTTATATGTCATTTTGTGAAAAAAACCTGCGATTCGTCGGAATCCCCTTTGTGGACCATTGCCACAGCTTATTTTTAATTTTTATGTTTCATCAAAATATAAAAAATGATGTTCAGGACATGAGGATTAATACAGTATGTAGTTTTTAAAAATTGGTTACAGCTGTAATGAACAGTGACTGTACAAAGTTTGTGCGGTTTTAACTGTAGTGTTCCACCTTAAATGCAAGCAAAACAACATCCACACTATTCACACCAGAACCAGACCCTGCAGAGTACAACACACAATTATCACTACAAATAGACAACACAACACTCATTACAACCAAAAACCCAAAAATCTTGGGGCTCACGTTCGACCCCAAGCTTAGATTCAACACACACATCGCAAATACACACAACAAAGCATGCAAAACACTCAAAATCATAAACGCACTCACAGCAACATCGTGGGGCAAACCAAAAGAAACACTCACACACACATATGAGGAATCACTCGACCAATAATCGAATATGCTAGCACAATCTGGTTTATTTTAATAATATAATGAACACATTGTTTAAATTCATATTAACAATTATTACATTTCACAAGTTCCATTTAACAAGGTTATAGATTTGGCAAAAATCTGAATATTCTCCAGAACAAAAAATCATTAAACATATGTTGGATGGAATAATAAGACAATTTTTAAATATTGGTTTTATATCTTGCATACTTATCAAAGCACTTTTAATTTAACATATGTTCTATTTCTATTCAAAACCCAATTTAACTCATAAATTTATTGACCTTGTGTGGATTTGGGCCGTGGCAGGGGCAGCTAAAAATTTGCTATAAGATTTTTGGGTTTTTGGCTTGTAAATGACTTTAGTGTCTGTTTTTATTTGTAGTGTTAATTGCTGTGTTCGAACTTGCAGCCTAGAGTTTACCTTGGTGTGAAAGTGTAAAATTATGTTGTTAAACTTCATTTAAGGTGGAACACTACAGTTAAAACCGCACAAACTTTGTACAGTCACTGTTCATTACAGCTGTAACCAATTTTTAAAAACTACATACTGTATTAATCCTCATGTCCTGAACATCATTTTTTATATTTTGATGAAACATAAAAATTAAAAATAAGCTGTGGCAATGGTCCACAAAGGGGATTCCGACGAATCGCAGGTTTTTTTCACAAAATGACATATAAAATTTTTTTGTGCATGTCGATTTTAAAAATTTTTTGTACGTAATTAGAAGACGAGTAGATAAAACTTTCCTGTTGTTTTCAGCAAAATCGTATAGAAAAAACTCGAGAAAACCCGACATTTTGAAAAGTTTTTTGAGAAAATTTTATTAACTTTGGAGCCTAATTTCTCAGTAGATCTCTATACGATTTTTAAATAAACAACGCCAATGTTTCTAACCCGTTGAGTTCTCCATTTTGATATATATTTTGTTAAAATCGGTCTGTAAACAAATTTTCATAATTTTGCAACGGATGAATTTGATTTGACGTCGGGAAACTACATTTTGAAACATTCGTTTAAAAGTACTTTTTAACAAAGGTATCTAAGACGAGCAGTAGCCGAGTGGTTAGAGCGTAAGACTCAGCATACAGAAGGTCTAGGTTCGAATCCCCCTGGGAGTTATTTTTAACACCAAAAAAAAATTTTTTTTTAATTTTAACTTTTTTTTTTAATTTTTTTAACTTTTTAATTAAAAAAATGTACATTATTCAATACTGTATTCAACCCAGAGTACGTACTTTAAGGTGGTTTTGAAGTAAAACCGGGGTAGAGTCAGAGTGTCCCTCCTAGGGGAGGTCGCAACCCCCCCTAGCGCCCCCTCGGGGGTCAAATCAAAAAACGAAGTTCGGATTCGTAATCAGGACCCCCGAAAACCCACGAGTGGTTGTTTTTGAAAAAATCAAAGAAATTTTTGGAACTGTAGTGTTCTACCTTAAATTTTCCGCGCTTCGCGCGGAGAGTTAATTGTTATTTGACAATTTACCTTAGTTTTTCGATTACAAATCGATTATCTTGTTCAGTAGTTAAGGTATACAAGGTATACAGTTTAATAAAACTACTATAAACTCTATATCCTTTAATTAACGTTTTAAACACATGTTTTATGTGTAGGTATAAGAAACCTTAAATTTTGTAATAAGTATCATCTGGAAATAAAATTTCAAGTGTATTTTAGCGCCTTAAATTTTAAATTTTCTCCCCCCCCCCCCCCGGGGCATTCTGCCCCCCGGACCCCCTGACAAGGGGCTCCGCCCCTTGACCCCGCTTGGGGGCTCTCGCCCCCCATACCCCCTTATCTGGCCGGGCTTTCGCCCTAGATTTTTTTCTAGAGGGGAAGGGGTTCGAAATTTCCAGGCTAGGAAAATGAACGCCACCCTACTCCCCCTACCCCCTGCTCATGTATGATTATCCACCTTTATGCCAACCAAGCAGTGCTTTTTTTTAGTTTGAGGCCGAAAATTGTACATAGTTTGGGTACAAACTTTCCTTTCTGGAAGTCTTCGGACAAAACTTACTGTGATTATTTTGCCAATGTTCTTCATGCAGCTGCCATACTGGATTTTTCTGGAGTTTGGAGACTCAAACTGCGCCTTTACGAGAAAATTTTTTCCGAATTAATGAATTTAGACGTAAATTTGTTATAATTTTCGACTAAATCCTCAAAATTTTAAGTTTCTTATTATTTTCAATTATAAATAATCAATATTGATTTTACCACACCTGTGCACTTTTCAAGCATTTTTAAAAATGGGTGAAATAAGGGAACGCAATTTTTTCCAAACGACGATGCGAAAACAATCGGTAGTAAATAGCGGAAAAGAAATGAAAATGTTGCATTGAATTTCGCTAAAACAGGTCAATAAAAAAATACTGCTGAAATTTTGCAAAAAAGTCAAATATACTAAATATTTTTTAATGTTTTCAATCGGATCGGAGGGATCTACGCGACTAGGCAGTTTGCATTGCCGGACCGTGTAAAGATACTTTTTATTAAATTAAACACAAAAAATTTGAAAATAAAATTACTGCAGTTTCATCTCATGTTAATATTGTTGCTCAGTCATAACTAAATCGACCAAAACACTAAATCTTCCCAAAAAATTTACTCCTAAGTGGCAAAAAAGTCAAAACTCGTAAGCATACCTGTCCTGTGCACGGTCTGGAAATGATCCCCCATAATATAAGTGGCTGTGTCCCCCCTCCGTTTAATTGCCCCCCACTCAAAAATGAAAAAGTTCCCGAAAATAATACGCCATTTTTGACTATTATAACGCCATCATCGCAAAATTTTTGCAGTTATTATTATTAGCCTATTTTAATGCATTTTAAGCCATATCAGACCTACTTTTACTTAAATTTTGTTTTTTTGTTCTTTTTTATCCCCGCTTATTTTTTTCTTCTTTTTTTCTTATTTTTTCTCCTTTTTTTCTTTTTCCCTGCTTGCACCCTCACCCCGTTTTATTGCCATCCCCCCGTTTCAAAAAATTTATCCCCTCTTCCCTTTTGGAATTGGTCCCACTCCCACCCAAATAATACCCTGGAGGTGCAATGCACTGGTTTTTCAAAAGTTTTTTTTGGCGGTTTTACTCTTGTTAATAAGGCCAAGAATAACACAAGAGAATGTCCGACTGTACACTAAATTTTTGACCAAAATTTTGCGAGAAAAGTCGCACTTTTGAATTCGTGTGCTACTTTTCTCGCAAAAATCCGCCATTTTCTGTTAGTTTTTCCGCGCTGCGATTTTTAACACAGTATTAGTTTTCTCGCAGTGGGGACTGCGACTTCTTTCGCACTCTATGCTGCTTTATTCGCACTGCGAGCCTGGCCGCGCAACAAAAAAGTACAGACGCTGGTAGTCATTTTCAATGGAGTAAAACACTTCGAAACTTGTTTTATTTAATTTTAAAACGTTGGAAAGTTACTTTATTTTATTAAAACTAAAAAGTTTTAACATCTTAAGGTAAAAAAACGACTTTTACTCATTTAAACACAAAATTTTCGCCCCGCTTTGTTTTTATTTTTTTTTTGTTGTGCAGCCCGACTCGCAGTGCGAAAATAATCGCAGTGCGAATAAAGCAGTATAGAGTGCGAAAGAAGTCGCAGTCCCCACTGCGAGAAAACTAACACTGTGTTAAAAATTGCAGCGCGGGAAAACTTGCAGAAAATGGCGGATTTTCGCGAGAAAAGTCGCACACAAATTTGAAAGTGCGACTTTTCTCGCAAAATTTTGGTCAAAAATTTAGTGTACAGTCGGACATTCTCTTGTGGTATATATTCTTGATAAGGCCATCATAATTTATTTGAACAAATTATTTTTATTCTTAAAAATATTTATGAATTTTAAAATTTCTTTTCTTTTCTGTGCATTATCATTGGTATAAAAAATCTTCTCTATAATTAAAAAACGAAAGAGAAATCTACAATATGTTAAAATGTTTACTTATAATAAAAACGGCCACTGCCTGTAAAACTTACTTTTCGTCGTTACTCTGACACAATGAGTCAGAAGCGTCATAAAATGCTCATAACTGTGATTCTTTTTATTTCTTAAAGTAGAACACCACAGTTATGACGATTTTTACTAAAAGTTAGATATCAACTTAGATAATATTAATTTTTGTCTAACAAAAGTATAGTGCGATCGAAAGCTCAGATTATGATGTATCCAACAGTAATTGTTTCATCGTTTACCGAATGTTCTATTTCAAGATATAGTTTCATAAATTTAAAGCTCATAAAAAAAGTTTTTGGCCAATTAAAAAATTTGATTCGCTCAGTTTTTCCTGCAATTTTAAAGAAAGTTAACGAAAAATAGGGGGCAACTTTTAGATGTGGTTTCGAGTAAAACGTAATTCAAAATTTTAAGAAAATTAAAAAAATCGATGTTTTTAAAAGAAAAATTAAATAAAAAATCCTGAATTAATTTTTAATCAAATACAATTCAAAGTATTGATTTAACGCCGAGAAACTACATTTCGAAAAGTTTGTTTAAAAGTATCTTTTACGAGAAAGATTTCAGATGGGCTAGTAGCCGATTGGTTAGAGTGTTGGACTCGTAGGTTCGATTCTCTCGCAGGCAAAATTTTAAACGTCGAAAAAAAAATTTAATTTTTAACTTTTTAATTAAAAAAAGTGTTTTTTATTCAAGATACGCTAAATGAAAAATGAAAAAACTATAATATTTTTGGTAATGAATTTTATTATAATATAATGTATTTTTGACATGTATTTTTTTATTATAATATAATGTATTTTTGACATGTATATTGGTGTCATTTAATGATTGTGGATGTGGACGATAACAAATTTTTAAGAAACATGAATGTCAAAAAATGAATGAGCAGGTCAAATTACGTTAGTAAAATATAATTAGAAAAGATCTGCCGTCAAAATCTAACTGTGGTGTTCTACCTTAAACGACCAATAAGCTAAAGAAAATGAGTCAGAGTCACGTTGATTTTATACTGATTGTGACTCTTTGTTTCAGAGTAATGACGTTTTGTTTTCTAGAAAATCATTGCCAAAATAAACAAAAAGGTGAAAACAGATTAAAACTTGTTGTGAAAGGGTTGTTTTTCTATCATATTTAATTTACTGACAAAAAAATATCTGTTACCAATACCAAAATATTTTTTATAAAACATTGCTTTTTTACTTCCTGCTACAGGCCAATATTATTATTGTTATACTGTAACAGGCCCTGTGCCAGGCGGGCCATGCCCCCCCCCCTTCTGGTTTGGTCGGGGTAAAAATTTAGGAAGGGGGAGGTGGGTCCAGGAGTGAGGGACGTAAAAAGGAAGGTAACACCATCATGACCCTTGCTTTTTCCTACCTCCTTTCTTGGGGTATGCTAAAAATGAATTCTGCCTGATTACCTGCCTTTAAATTAATTTAAATAGATATTTTTAAGCCCCAATTTCGCTCATTTTTAGTTCTAAATCAAAAAATTTCACCTCCGGCTGCTGGGGGAACACCCCTCCTAGACCCCCCGGCGCTTTGCGTCCGCCTGGTGCCGCTGCGTGGCGCAAAATGCGGCGCTTCGCGTCGCATTTATCTAATGTTTTCATATTTCTAGAGTCTGGCCCCCTCCTTTAAAAAATCCTGGCACAGGCCCTGTACTGTAATTTGTTAATTTTGTTTTTTAGGTAATTTACGGAAGTGTAAACAAAAATAATGATGAGATAAGGCGGAAATGGCCCACAGAATCTGAAAATGATATTATTTTTCAAATGGTAATCATAAACTAAATTTTATTAACTTTACAATTAAAATTTTAATTATTTGATGAAATACTTTGTTTTTTTAGGCTAAAAAATATTTTAAGACACAGTTGCGATTGTAAAGAAAATAATTCTGAAAATTAAAATATTTTCGGGTGGGGGTGTCTATCATCATACGCTAGAATTTACAACTAATTTTAAATTGCATGGAGTTTTCATTTTAATTTTTTGAAGGAAGATGAGAATGGTGTTAAGATTGAGGAAAAGCAAACTGGTTCCCTGCAGACTAAAATGGACGACTGCCTCGTCAAACTATTCGAATTTGTTTTCCAGTATTGTGGAGAAAATGAAGCCACAAGTAAGTTTGTTGAGCTAGCTTTAATCAGGCGTAAATTTGCAGTTACTCACTCACACGGATCACTCGACTGGATTTTCTCAGATCTAAATTAGGTCCAAGAAAACCCAGTCGACTAATCCGTGTAACTACCAATTTAAAATCAGGTCATGTTGTAATTGGGGGGTAGGAAGGGACTTCCTTTGTTTGGGAAAAATAAGATTAGAAGAATGTATGTCTACAATGGCATAGGTGGGCAGTCTCGGATTTTCGAGGAGGAAGGTATCATAATGAAAACGGTTACTAAAGCTAGGGGGGTCTTTAACCTGTTACTGATATTTTGGAAGGAGTCCTAGGGGTAGGGGTCGGAACCCCCTGGCTTTCTGGGGGGATCAGATGGGGTTCAATGTTCGAAGCAAAATACTTTTAAACCATTAAAGGTTTAAAATTGTCTTTTATAAGATAATACTATATTTTATTGAATAAAAAGTAATGTTATTGTATAAAAAGGGTGTAAAAACATGAATTTGTGTTAAAAATTTACGTTTTTGGAACAAAATTTAATATAAAAAAGTAATTAAAATTTTTTCGAGAGGAAAGGGGGGTTAGATTTCAAATTCTAAAAGGGGGTCGTGGGTAAATTAAAAAATTTAGGGAGGGCTGGGTTTTTTTTTAGAATTTTGAAGCCAAAATTTAAGGGTAGGAGGGGTGGATCCCACCCTACCTCCCTTCTATTTTCATCTATGGGGGTATATCGGATCCTCCCAATTTAAGGGGTATCGGTGTCCCAGACCTGTGCACTGCCCTCCCGGGTTTTTATTAAGGGGGCAATTCCAAAACGGGGGAGGGAGCATAGGGGACAAGCAGGGAAGAAAGACAAAAAAGTAGTAGAAAAAGAAGGAAAAAGGAAAAAAGGACAAAAAAGCAAAATTAAGGTAAAAATAGGTCTAAAATGGCTTAAAATGCATTGAATTAGGCAAAACTGCTAAAATTTCGGGATGACCTCCTCCTTCCCTGTGCCCACCTATGCACAATGGGTGTTCTTTGGGCTAATTTTTGGTTTTAAAAAAGAAGACCTGTGCACTGTCCCCTCGGGGTTTTATTGGGGAGGGGGCAACTTTTTTGAAATGGGGAGGGGGGCAATAAAACGAGGGGACAAGCAGAGGAAAAAGTAAAAAAGAGAAAAAAAGGAGAAAAAAGAAAAAAACATGGGAAAAGGAAAAAAGTCACAAAAAAGTAAAAATAAGGTAAAAATTGGTCTAAAATGGCGTAAAATACATTGAAATAGGCTAAAAACTGCAAAAAAAATTGCGTGGATGGCGTCATCATAGGTTAAAAATGGCGTCATAATTTTAGGATACTTTTTTATTTTTTGGCAGGGGGAGCAAATGCTCCAATAAAGCGGGAGGAGGCAAAAACTTGAAAAAAGTTGTCAAAACAAAAATTACTTCGTAGATTAAGGTCAAAACAAGTCAAACCTTTAAGAGAAGTCGCTTCGATTGTTTAAAAAATGAGATAAAAAACTGGTGGATAAGCGATAAATTTTACTTAAAACTTATCTTCCTCCATAAATTCTGCAAAGTTCCGTAAGCTACGAGACAAGCCAGAAAAAAAGAAAACAACATTAATGATTATAGACCAAGCTTAAAGGTGCGGTGCCGAGTCAAACTTTTGGTTTTTGAGTTTCATTATTTTTTGTAAAAACCTTACCCCATCCCCCAATAGCCCACAAAAATTTTTTCATCAAAATTTCTCCAGTGGTTCAGAACATGGATATGACCCTCCAAAAATGGCGTTTTTCCACAATTTTGTACTTAAAAAATTGCTCAATGGGTATAAAAATTTAAGTTACAAAATATGCACTCAAAGAAAGCGGTTACTTTCTATTCTAATTTGCTAATTTGACACCTTCGGTCGTGAAGACTGGTGCCGTATTTGTCGAGATAGTGCGTTTCCCGTACAAAATCCCACGATTTTTTGCTAAAAAACGATTGCAGTAATTTGATTAAGTTTGCCCAACGTTTTTGCATCACATCGTATTTTTAACAAAAAATCGTGGGTTTTTTGTACGGGAAACGCAATATTTCAACAAATGCTGCACCAATTTTAACGATCAAGGTATCAAATTAAAGTGTTCATATTTTGTATTTAAATTTTAATATCCATTGAGCAATCTTTCAAGTACATTGTCGAAAAACGCCATTTTGTGGAGGGTCATATCTCTTGAACCACTGGAGAAATTTTGATGAAAAAATTTTTATGGGCTATTGAGGGCAGAAGTTTATAAGGTTTTCACAAAAAATAACTTTTCACAAAAAGTTTGACTCGGTACCGCACGTTTTAGTATTGGATATATTAATTTTTTGGTTTATAAATTTTTTCTTGGTTGGTAGAGGAAGTGTCGAAGTCGAACGTGTGTTATCATTACACAAAATGTTATATAAAATTTGGTTACCATACATTAAAAAATTTTGCAATTTAGATTCCAATGCAAAATTTAAAGTGGAATTCGAGTCCGGTTTAGGACAACTTAGCGGGTCAATGAAGGCAGGTTCCGCACTAAACGGAAACAACCATTGGTGGCAAAACAACAACAACAACCATCCTTCTAACTCTCGTGATATTTCCGAGTCTTCAAATGACAATCAACATCTAAAGGCGAAAGTGGAGCCGCTGGAGGAATTGGAAAAGAGAGTGAAATTGGACTTATTGGGGGAAATTGACGAATACGAGCAATTCGAAATGGATTTCCGGGAAAATAGTGATGCCTTCGCCCTCCTTCCTGAATCCGAGCAGATATTTGAGATCCTTCTGGAGATTTTCGACCGTCTCGTCCTTAACACCCACGACCCTCAACATGTGCCCTTTCTCTGGTTCTACCTCTGCCATTTAAAAGAGGTACCATTTACCTCTTCCAGTTTGTGACATTTAAATCATTTATTTTAGTTTTTCAGCACTAAAATAGAATTTTATATACTAAAATACGCTATTTATGTATAAAAAGAGTATAAAAGTACTGTTTTTTACTACAAAACCGTGTTTGTGACATTAAATTTTGACTTAAATTCATACCCAAAATTTGTCTCGGAAAGGGAGAGAGGAGGGCGAATTAGAATTCTAGAGGGGTAGGGTGTCAAAATTTAAAAATTTTCGGGGGAGAAGGGGGACCTAGATTTTTTTTCTAGAGTGATCTGAAATTTCGAGACTAGGGGGGTGGACCCCGTCCTACCCCCCCCCATCCCCCTATGGTCATGTATGGCACCAGCGCAGAAATCTAGGCGCCATTAACAGAAGTTTTTTCCATAATTAAACATGGGGCCAAATATAATAGTTTTTTCACTATTATGTATATTTTTGGATGGTTTGTAGTCAAACGTTTTGTTGTACACAATACAAATTTTAAATGCGTAAATTTTGGTTATATGATATAATAAGAAAAAATTGACAAGGAAACAGTTTTACCTAATTATTATTATATCAGTATCAATAGACGCAAAATTTTAGCCGTCAGTGAGAAATTCTAGGCACCAGTGGCGTCGATTTGGCACAAAAAATCTAGCTAGCGCTGCTCTGTGTAGAAAAAGAATATGACCGCCATAGTCGAAGGGACGCATAATATGATATGAGCCACCCTCTTCTAGCCTCAAAATTCTGGAGGCCCTATAAAAACGTGTAGCCACCCCCCGTGTTTGAACTCTTTTTGTAAATTTAATTTTATTTATTCAGACTTATGCCGATCGTTTTTTGGAATGGTTATGGAAAAAAGTGGAATATCCGGGAGTTTTTGGAGAACATTCTACAGTACGTCGTTCTCACGCCGCAGCTTGTTTTATGGCCAGTTTGGTTTCTCGAGCGGATTGTATTACTACAAGGTTGGTCTACTTATTTCATTACTTGATTATTAGTTAACACTTACTTATCAATAATCTTAAATTATTTTGAAAAAAATAATACGATAAGTAAATAATTAATGATTATAGTAATAAATCATAATCGGTTTACACTTTTTTTAAACTGATCTTAATAACAATGAATCAAAATAAAATATTGTATTCTGCATTTTTATTTTTTTTTTATTCTACTTTTTAATTTTTGTTTTATACTTTTGAATGAGTTGCTTAATTGTATTGGTATAACAAAAAAAATGTGTAAACAGCGATGCGGGCGTATGCTACAATAATTACGCACTTTTAAGACGCGGCATTAAGACGCACTTTTATTTAAATTATGTCATATATATATAATGGCCTGTTTGGCCTGTGTTCCATTAATTTGTGTCATTTTAGACGGATTGATTTATTCACTTGAATTTATAAAACTGAGTTATGCCATTTTAACTGCACACTCCCCATAAAAATCGCATAAGTTAAATTTGAGAATATTGTCGTTACTACGACAAAATAAGCCACAATTCGTATAAAATTGTGACTTATCTTAAATTTTGAACAGCATACTATTAACTACAGAATGAGTCACAGTCACGAGTATTTTATAATGACTGTGGCTCATTTTGCCGCAGTAACGACAATAAATATGCCATTAGTTGCATTATTTATTTTGTTTTTATGCAAATATTCGAATTATTAATTAAATTAAATTAAATTAAAATAGTAATTAAAATCATTACATTCAAGTTTTTTACCATAATTGCAGATTTTTAAATATTGGTAAAAAGTTTAAAACTTTCTTTTACTTTTACCCCGGTCCGGCTACTACTCAGCGCTAAATGCATTATAATAAATATGTCATCATAGTTGCAATGGGGACTTAAACTGGGAATCTTCAATACGTCAGCTAAGCTGTTAGTCTTTGCACGATAATCTCGACTGTCTTAAAAAATAATATTCCTAATGTTTTATTTTGTTTTATTAAAATGATGTTATTTTGATAGAAAAGCTAAAAACTGGATTAGTCGCTGGATGCAGTGGTGCAAGCAGTATTTGGACACCAGGGACAGTCCCGGAAACTCCACGAAATCTCGATCTCAGTATTCTCGCAAATCGGCAAAGCGATCATCGGAACCGTCCGAGAAGCAGGACTCGGTGGAAAACAGAGCGGGAAATAAGGAAACGTCCGTCTCAGATCGTCAAGAGGGTCAATTGACCCACGGAACTTTTTACGCCGTTTCTCAGGCTGTTTTTCTAGTCGTCGGATTTAGGTATAAAGATCTACTCGGCAAAACAGAAAGAGGTACGGCTTGTTAAAAGAATACTAGAAAAAATATTTTGCTGCAATATTCATTTTTCGAGCTTAATATTTTCATAATAATCCCATGTTTGATGCTAATTTTTTTTCCTTCAACTACCTACTGATTTTCATTCCCTCAACCATACATGGGCACGAGGGGGGTGGTTGGGGAGCAAAAATTCTGAGAAGGGGGGTTTAACCCTCCCCCCACTCAGAAGTGGGAGGGAGAAAAGGTTAACCCACCAATTTTGGAAAAATGAAGAAAAAATGTCTTTAAAAATGACTTCTAACTCAGACCTGTGCACGGTCTGGAAATGCCCCCCCCGTTTTATTGAAGGATTTGCCCCCCCCCCGTTTTATTACCCCCCCCCCGACAAAAAATGAAAAATTACCCTAAAATTATGACGACATTTTTGATTTATGATGACGCCATCATCGCAATTTTTCGCAGTTTTTAGCCTATTTCAATGTATTTTAAGCCATTTTAGACCTATTTTTACCTTATTTTCTTGCTTTTTTGTCCCTTTTTTCTCTTTTCCCTTCTTTTTTTCTCTTTTTTTCTCCTTTTTCTCTTTTTTTTCTTTACCCCCTGCTTGCCCCTCCCCGTTTTATTTCCCCCCCCGTTTCAAAAAAGTTGCCCCCCGTGCCCCTCCCCGTTTTGGAATTGCCCCCCTCTCGTTTAAACCCCGGGGGGCAGTGCACAGGTCTGCTAACTGCCTTCAAACTTAAGTTTTGAGGTCAAAAGAAATGTTTTAAACAGTAAAAAGCTCAAAAATGCAATAAAAAGGCCTTTTTGACCTAAAATTAGTGTTTTTTTGCCTATTTTTCCTTTGAAATCGAAAAACGATATGGGTAAAATGCACTCCAGAAAAAAACGATACCTAATATGGGTATTTTGCGTTTCTCGGATTTTAACCCCCCCCCTAATTTGGGGTTTAACCCCCACTCCGGACCAACTTGCCCATGCATAGGTGGGCAGCCTCTCAGATTTTGAGGGGTATAAGAGGAGAGGGGGTCAAATTTTAGGGGGGTGTTCGGCAAGACCCAAATTTTGAGGGGGGTGTACCCAATATTTCCGCGCTGCCTTAAAATGGGCTTAAAACGCGTAAAAAACGTAAAACAAACTTATAAATGCTTTAAAACTGTGTGAAATTAAAATAAGACTTTATTGCAACTTATAAATTTTATTTTTTAATTCTTATGATAATAATATGTTTTAGACCTGTGCACGGTTTGAAAATGCCCCCCTTCCGCTTTATTGGAGTTTTCGCCCCCCCCCCCCCGTTTTATTGTCCCCCCGCGGAAAAATGAAAAAGTACCCAAAAATTATGACGCCATTTTTTACCTATTATAACGCCATCTTTGCGAAATTTTTGCAGTTTTTAGCCTATTTCAATGCAATTTAAGCTATTTTAGACGGTGTCCGGAAGTTTCGTCTTTTACATCTCGTCTTTCAACATCTCGTCTTTTACATCTCGTCTTCGGAAAACTCGTCTTTTAAACATCTCGTCTTCGGAAAACTCGTCTTTTCGATGCGATTTTGTAAACGTATTTTTTAAAAAGTGAGTTTGCGCCCTGCCGATAAAATTTTCCTTGATTTTTAGGTTTCGTGTAGGCTTAAAAAAATAAGGTTTTTATTTTCTAATTCAAAAAGCATATCATTAAATAAAAATTTACATGTATAAAGTTTTGCTAGATTTTTAGGTTTTGCTTAGGCTTAGGTTTTTAGTTTTTAAGAATAAATAATTTAGTAAAAGTTTATTTGCGGTAAAATTTTGCTTAATTTTCGGCTTTTGCTTAAACTTAGCAAAAAAAGGTTTTTAGCTTTATGCTTTAGTCGCAAAATAGAAGGAACTTGTCTTCTGAAAAGTACGTTTACAAAATCGCATCCAAAAGACGAGTTTTCCAAAGACGAGATGTTTAAAAGACGAGTTTTCCGAAGACGAGTTGGACGAGATGTTGAAAGACGAGATGTAAAAGACGAAATTTCCGGGAACCATTTTAGACCTTTTCTTTTTAGAGCTTTTCCTTTCTTTTTTTTCCTTTTTTTCTTTTTTTTCTTTCCCCCCTGCTTGTCCCCCTTAAAAAAAGTTGCCCCCCGTGCCCCCTCCGTTTTGGAATTGCCCCTCCATTATAACCCCGGGGGGCAGTGCACAGGTCTGATGTGTTTATATATTCCTATAATTAGATTAGAAATCATAGTTTTTTTAATAGTTACGTAATAATAGAATAGTAATATTATTGTCTTGATTATAAAGTCAAGTATCACAAACATTTTTAATTCATAATCTTATATTTAATTAAAGATTATATACATTACATGTACATAGGCGTAGCCAGGGGTGTCTAGACCCCTCTTTTAGGTCGGCAAAGGGAAAAATTTGGGGTTAGATTAGACCCTCCTTTTGGGTCGCCAAGGATAAAAATTTGGGGGAAGCTCGAGAATTATCATTATTTTAAAAATTTTCTCGTGCTTCGCTCTGCGTCCCTTCTGCTCCACTTGCATTTGTTTAGACACGATGCTCAATATTTATTTTATGTTTTTATTCTCCACTCTCAAATTGTGTTACTTTGTTTTTAATCTTGATAATGCTATGCTGTACCCCCCCCCCTTAGATTTGTTATATAGTGGGATTAAAATTTAAAGGTTAGAAGCATAGGTGAGAAAGGGGGGGGGCAGGGTGGGGTCCACCCCCCCGGGCCTCGAAATTTTCGCGCCCCCCCCTGAGAAAAAATCTAGGGGCCCCACCCTCCCCCCAAATTTCCGAATTTTTTACCCCTGCCCCCCCTCTAGTTTTTGAAATCTGACCCCCCCCCCCTCTCGGGAAAATTTTAGGTACCTTTTTTATACTAAATTTTCTTCCAAAAACGTGAATTTTCATCACATATTCATGCTTTTACACTCTTTTCATACATGAATATGGCTTTTTATTCAATAAAATGTAGTATTATCCTATAAAAAGAACAATTATTTAAGTTATTATGGTTTAAAACTGTTTTGCTTTGGACATCGGACCCCACCTGACCCCCCTCTAAATTTTAAAGTTTCGCATCCCGGGTCGACCCCTCCTAAAAAGCTAGGGGGGTCCTAACCCCCTGGGACCCCCCTCCTAGAATTCAAAATTCGATTTACCCCGGGTAACCCCCCTAGCTTCCCCCTCCGTGCTCACCTATGGTTATGTCTCCCATAGGATTTTAAAAACATTCGTTCGTCGGCACTTTGCAAAATTCCTCTACCACGCTTTAAAGTATCATTGTCCACCCCAAGTTTATTTCAGCGGTAATGTATTGCCAAAAACGAAAATTTTAAGGTATCAGAGGTGTTTCCCAAAAAAGAGCCTCCTTTGCTTCATGACTCCAAGTCTATCCCAAGATAAAAACAGAGGCCCCCTTTTTCCAAATCAATTTTATACCCCTTACCCCCAAGTTTTAGGACAACACACCCTCATGGGTACAATGTTTCCAGCGGCTTTGCAATCTTCCAGAAAACGTGAATTTTAAACTTACTCAAACTTAGGTGGATCACGGTCGGAGATTAGCTAGGGGGGGGTTGTCACCCCGGGGTAGAAGGCCGAATTTTGAATTCTAGGAGGGGGGTCCCAGGGGGTACCGAACCCCCCCTAGCTTTTTAGGGGGGTCGACTCGGGGTGCGAAATTTTGAAATCTAGAGGGGGGTCAGGTGGGGTCCCGGTCTCCAAAGCAAAACAGTTTTAAACCATAAATAACTTTAATAATTGTTCTTTTTTATAGGATAATACTACATTTTATTGAATAAAAAGCCATATTCATGTATATAAAAGGGTGTAAAAGCATGAATATGTAATGAAAATTCTACGTTTCTGGAAGAAAATTTAGTATAAAAAAGGTATCCTAAAAGTTTTCCCTAGAGGGGAGGGGGGGGGTCAGATTTCAAAATCTAGAGGGGGGTCAGGGGGTAAAAATCCGGAAATTTGGGGGAAGGGGGGGGCCCCCTAGATTTTCTTCTCAGGGGGGGGGGGCCCAAAATTTCGAGGCCAGGGGGCGGAGCCCACCCCGCCCCTCCTCCTCCACCTATGCTTCTAACCTTTAAATTTTTAATCCCACTATATAACAAATCTAAGGGGGGGGGGTCCAGCGTGGTCATATCAAGATTAAAAACAAAGTAACACGAATTTGGAAGTGGAGACCAATTAAAACATAAAAAATGGGGTGGATCTAGCGTGGTCATACCAAGATTACAAAACAAGTAATACAAATTTGCAAGTGGAGACTATATAATTATTGGGACGCTGAGCGAAGCACGAGAAAATTTTTTAAAAATGGTCGTTCTATAATCTAAATTTTTTACTTTGCGTACCTAAAAGGAGGGTCTAACTGAACCCCAAATTTTTCCCTTTGCCGACCTAAGAGGGGCTCTAGACACCCCTGGCTACGCCTATGTACATGTAACGCACAGAATCTTTAATTAACATAACACTATGAATTAAAAATGTTTGTGATACTTGACTTTATAATCAAGACAATAATATTACTATTCTATTATTACGTAACTATTAAAAAAACTATGATTTCTAATCTAATTATAGGAATATATAAACACATCAGACCTGTGCACTGCCCCCCGGGGTTATAATGGAGGGGCAATTCCAAAACGGAGGGGACGGGGGGCAAATTTTTAAGGGGGACAAGCAGGGGAAAGAAAAAAAGAAAAAGGAAAAAGAAAGGAAAAGCTCTAAAAAGAAAAGGTCTAGATGGTTCCCGGAAATTTCGTCTTTCTATATCTCGTCTTTCACATCTCGTCCAACTCGTCTTCGGAAAACTCGTCTTTTAAAACATCTGGTCTTTGAAAAACTCGTCTTTTGGGTGCGATTTTTTAAACGTACTTTTGAAAGGACGAGTTTCTTCTATTTTGCGACTAAAGCATAAAACTAAAAACCTTTTTCTGCTACGCCTAAGCAAAAGCCGAAAACTAAGCAAAATTTTACCGCAAATAAACTTTTACTAAATTATTCATTCCTAAAAACTAAAAACCTAAGCCTAAGCAAAACCTAAAAATCTCGCAAAACTTTATACATGTAAATTTTTATTTAATGATATGTTTTTTGAATTTAGAAAATAAAAACCTTATTTTTCCTAAGCCTACACCAAACCTAAAAATCAAAGAAAATTTTATCGGCAGGGCGCAAACTCACTTTTTAAAAAATACTATTACAAATATCATCGAAAAAGAGGAGTTTTCTGAGACGAAGACGTTTAAAAGACGAGTTTTCTGAAGACACGTTGTAAAAGACGAGATGTTGAAAGACGAAATGTAAAAGACGAAACTTTCGTACACCGTCTGAAATAGCTCAATCGCATTGAAATAGGCTAAAAACTAAAAAATTTCGCAAAGATGGCGTTATAATAGGTAAAAAATGGCGTCATAATTTTTGGGTACTTTTTCGTTTTTACGCGGGGGACGGGCAATAAAACGGGGGGGGGGGGGGCGAATCCTCCAACAAAGCGGGGGGGGCATTTTCAAACCGTGCACAGTGTCTAAACACATTACCTACCATAATCAAAAAATAAAATTTATAAGTTGCAATAAAGTCTTATTTTAATTTCACACAGTTTTAAAGCATTTATAAGTTTGTTTTACGTTTTTTACGCGTTTTAAGCCCATTTTAAGGCAGCGCGGAAATATTGGGGTACACCCCCCTCAAAATTTGGGTCTTGCCGAACACCCCCCTAAAATTTGACCCCTCTTTCTTATACCCCTCAAAATCTGAGAGGCTGCCCACCTATGCATGGTAGCTTTTGTTGTAGTGGACGAAAAGCCCAAATTACGGGCGGGGGGTTAAAATCCCAGAAACGCAAAAAAACCATATTAGGTATCGTTTTTTGTAGTGCATTTTACCCATATCGTTTTTCGATTTCAAAGGAAAAATAGGCAAAAAAACACTAATTTTAGGTCAAAAAGGCCTTTTTATTGCATTTTTGAGCTTTTTACTGTTTAAAACATTTCTTTTGACCTCAAAACTTAAGTTTGAAGGCAGTTTATACTGCGACTGCCCCGGGTTTAAACGAGAGGGGGGCAATTCCAAAACGGGGGAGGGCACGGAGGGGGGCAACTTTTTTGAAACGGGTGGCAATAAAACAATAAAACAGGGGGCAAGCAGGGAATCAAGAAAAAAAGAGAAAAAAGAAGAGAAAAGGAAAGAAAAAAGGGGCAAAAAAGCGAAATTTAGGTAAAAATAGGTCTAAAATGGCTTAAAATACATTGAATAGGTGAAACTGCGAAAAATTGCGATGATGGCGTCATCATAAATCAAATGGGGACTCATAATTTTAGGTAGTTCCATTTTTTTGGCGGGGGGGGGGGCAATAAAACGGGGGGGGGCAAATCCTTCAATAAAACGGGATTCCAGACCGTGCACAGGTCTGAGTTAGAAGTCATTTTTAAAGACATTTTTTCTTCATTTTTCCAAATTGGTTGGTGGATGAACCCTCCTCCCTCCCACTTCTGAGTGGGAGGGCTTAACCCCCCTTCTCAGAATTTTTGCTCCCCAACCACCCCCCCCCCGTGCCCATGTATGGTTGAGGGAATGAAAAATCAGTAGGTAGTTGAAGGAAAAAAAATTAGCATCAAACATGGGATTATTATGAAAATATTAAACTCGAAAATGAATACCGCATCATAATATTTTTTCTAGTATTCTTTTAAACAAGCCGTACCTCTTTCTGTTTTGCCGAGTAGATCTTTATACCTAAATCCGACGACTAGAAAAACAGCCTGAGAAACGGCGTAAAAAGTTCCGTGGGTCAATTGACCCTCTTGACGATCTGAGACGGACATTCCCCCTATTTCCCGCTCTGTTTTCCACCGAGTCCTGCTTCTCGTGACGGTTCCGATGATCGCTTTGCCGATTTGCGAGAATACTGAGATCGAGATTTCGTGGAGTTTCCGGGACTGTCCCTGGTGTCCGAAATACACCGCTTGCACCACTGCATCCAGCGACTAATCCAGTTTTTAGCTTTTCTATCAAAATAACATCATTTTAATAAAACAAAATAAAACATTAGGAATATTATTTTTTAAAAAAGCAGTCGAGATTATCGTGCAAAGACTAACAACTTAGCTAGACGTATTGATATGATTCCCAGTTCTAGTCCCCATTGCAACTATGATGACATATTTATTATAATGCATTTAGCGCTGAGTAATTGCACCGAAGAGACCGGGGTAAAAGTAAAAAGAAAATTTTAAACTTTTTACCAATATTTAAAAATCTGCAACTATGGTAAAAATCTTGAATGTAATTATTTTAATTACTATTTTAATTTAATTTAATTTAATTAATAATTCGAATATTTGCATAAAAAACAAAATAAATAATGCAACTAATGGCCATATTTATTGTCGTTACTGCGGCAAAATGAGCCGCAGTCCTTATAAAATACTCGTGACTGTGAATCATTCTCTAATTAATAGTATGCTGTTCAAAATTTAAAGAGATAAGTCACAATTTTATACGAATTGTGCTTTAGTTTTTCCCGTCGTAGTAACGACAATATTCTCAAATTTAACTTATGCGATTTTTATGGGGAGTGTGCAGTTAAAATGGCATAACTCAGTTTTATAAATTCAAGTGAATAAATCAATCCGTCTAAAATGACACAAATTAATGGAACACAGGCCAAACAGGCCATTATATATATATCACATAATTTAAATAAAAGTGCGTCTTAATGCCGCGTCTTAAAAGTGCGTAATTATTGTAGCATACGCCCGCATCGCTGTTTACACATTTTTTTTTTGTTATACCAATACAATTAAGCAACTCATTCAAAAGTATAAAACAAAAATTAAAAAGTAGAATAAAAAAAAATAAAAATGCAGAATACAATATTTTATTTTGATTCATTGTTATTAAGATCAGTTTAAAAAGTGTAAACCGATTATGATTTATTACTATAATCATTAATTATTTACTTATCGTATTATTTTTTTCAAAATAATTTAAGATTATTGATAAGTAAGTGTTAACTAATAATCAAGTAATGAAATAAGTAGACCAACCTTGTAGTAATACAATCCGCTCGAGAAACCAAACTGGCCATAAAACAAGCTGCGGCGTGAGAACGACGTACTGTAGAATGTTCTCCAAAAACTCCCGGATATTCCACTTTTTTCCATAACCATTCCAAAAACGATCGGCATAAGTCTGAATAAATAAAATTAAATTTACAAAAAGAGTTCAAACACGGGGGGTGTTTCAGGAGGCTTCTAGAATTTTGAGGCTAGAAGAGGGTGGCTCATATCATATTATGCGTCCCTTCGACTATGGCGGTATATTCTTTTTCTACACAGCTCAGCGCTATCTAGATTTTTTGTGCCAAATCGACGCCACTGGTGCCTAGAATTTCTCACTGACGGCTAAAATTTTGCGTCTATTGATACTGATATAATAATAATTAGGTAAAACTGTTTCCTTGTCAATTTTTTCTTATTATATCATATAACCAAAATTTACGCATTTAAAATTTGTATTGTGTACAACAAAACGTTTGACTACAAACCATCCAAAAATATACATAATAGTGAAAAAACTATTATATTTGGCCCCATGTTTAATTATGGAAAAAACTTCTGTTAATGGCGCCTAGATTTCTGCGCTGGTGCCATACATGACCATAGGGGGATGGGGGGGGGGGTAGGACGGGGTCCACCCCCCTAGCTTTGAATTTTCAGATCACTCTAGAAAAAAAAATCTAGGTCCCCCTTCTCCCCCAAAAATTTTTAAATTTTTTCTACACCCTACCCCTCTAGAATTCTAATTCGCCCTCCTCTCTCCCTTTCCGAGACAAATTTTGGGTATGAATTTAAGTCAAAATTTAATGTCACAAACACGGTTTTGTAGTAAAAAACAGTACTTTTGTACTCTTTTTATACATAAATAGCGTATTTTAGTATATAAAATTCTATTTTAGTGCTTGAAAAACTAAAATAAATGATTTAAATGTCACAAACTCAATTAGGTAAATGGTACCTCTTTTAAATGGCAGAGGTAGAACCAGAGAAAGGGCACATGTTGAGGGTCGTGGGTGTTAAGGACGAGACGGTCGAAAATCTCCAGAAGGATCTCAAATATCTGCTCGGATTCAGGAAGGAGGGCGAAGGCATCACTATTTTCCCGGAAATCCATTTCGAATTGCTCGTATTCGTCAATTTCCCCCAATAAGTCCAATTTCACTCTCTTTTCCAATTCCTCCAGCGGCTCCACTTTCGCCTTTAGATGTTGATTGTCATTTGAAGACTCGGAAATATCACGAGAGTTAGAAGGATGGTTGTTGTTGTTGTTTTGCCACCAATGGTTGTTTCCGTTTAGTGCGGAACCTGCCTTCATTGACCCGCTAAGTTGTCCTAAACCGGACTCGAATTCCACTTTAAATTTTGCATTGGAATCTAAATTGCAAAATTTTTTAATGTATGGTAACCAAATTTTATATAACATTTTGTGTAATGATAACACACGTTCGACTTCGACACTTCCTCTACCAACCAAGAAAAAATTTATAAACCAAAAAATTAATATATCCAATACTAAAACGTGCGGTACCGAGTCAAACTTTTTGTGAAAAGTTATTTTTTGTGAAAACCTTATAAACTTCTGCCCTCAATAGCCCATAAAAAAATTTTCATCAAAATTTCTCCAGTGGTTCAAGAGATATGACCTCTCCACAAAATGGCGTTTTCCACCTATGTACTTGAAAGATTGCTCAATGGATATTAAAATTTAAATACAAAATATGAACACTTTTTAATTTGATACCTTGATCGTTAAAATTGGTGCAGCATTTGTTAATATATTGTGTTTCCCGTACAAAAAACCCACCGATTTTTTGTTAAAAATACGATGTGATGCAAAAACGTTGGGCAAACTTAATCAAATTACTGCAATCGTTTTTTAGCAAAAAATCGTGGGATTTTGTACGGGAAACGCACTATCTCGACAAATACGGCACCAGTCTTCACGACCGAAGGTGTCAAATTAGCAAATTAGAATAGAAAATAACCGCTTTCTTTGAGTGCATATTTTTTAACTTAAATTTTTATACGCATTAAGCAATTTTTTAACTACAAAATTGTCGAAAAAAGCCATTTTTGGGGGTCATATTTCTTAAACCAATTGAAATATTTTGATGAAAAAAATTTTGTGGGCTATTGGGGCGGGGGTAAGGTTTTTACGAAAAATAATGAAACTCAAAAACCAAAAATTTCCAAAAATCCGAACCGCACCTTTAAGCTTGGTCTATAATCATTAATGTTGTTTTCTTTTTTTCTGGCTTGTCTCGTAGCTTACGGAACTTTGCAGAATTTATGGAGGAAGATAAGTTTTAAGTAAAATTTATCGCTTATCCACCAGTTTTTTATCTCATTTTTTAAACAATCCAAGCGATTTCTAAAAAAGGTTTGACTTGTTTTGACCTTAATCTACGAAGTAATTTTTGTTTTGACAACTTTTTTCAAGTTTTTGCCCCCTCCCGCTTTATTCCCGCATCTTCTCCCGCTCGCCAAAAAATAAAAAAGTATCCTAAAATTATAATGTGATTTTTAACCTATGATGACGCCATCCACGCAATTTTTTTTGCATTTTTTAGCCTATTTCCATGTATTTTCCGCCATGTTAGACCAATTTTTACCTTATTTTTACTTTTTTGTGACTTTTTTTTCCTTTTCCCATCTTTTTTTCTTTTTTCTCCTTTTTTTCTCTTTTCTAACTTTTCCCTCTTGCTTGTCCCCTCGTTTTATTGCCCCCCTCCCCCATTTCAAAAAAGTTGCCCCCTGCGCAATAAAACCCCGAGGGGACAGTGCACAGGTCTTCTTTTTTAAAACCAAAAATTAGCCCAAAGAACACCCATTGTGCATAGGTGGGCACAGGGAAGGAGGAGGTCATCGCAATTTTTTGCAGTTTTTAGCCTATTTTTCAATGTAGCTTAAGCCATTTACAGCTATTTTTACCTTCTTTTCGCTTTTTTGTCCCTTGTTTCCTATTCTCTTCTTTTTTTCTCTTTTTTTTCTTTCTCCCCTGCTTGCCCCCCCCCGCCGTTTTATTGCCCCCCCCCCCCCCGTTTCAGAAAAGTTGTCCCTCCCCGTGCTCCCCCCCCCAATAAAACCCCGAGGGGCAGTGCACAGGTGGGCATAGGTGGGAAAAGAGGGGGGTGCAGGGTGGGGTCTACCTCTATCCTCGAAATTTTGGGACCCCCCCCCCTAGACGAAAATCTAGGGCCCCCTCCCCCCAAATTTCCGAATTTTTTACCCTTTTCACTCCTTCAGAAAATTTTAGGTACTTTTTTACACTACATTTTCTTCCAAAAACGTAAATTTTTAACACATATTAATGTTTTTACACCCTTTTTACACCAGAATATCACTTTTTATTCAATAAAATGTAGTATTTTCCTTTAAAAAGAACAATTATTAAAGTTATTATGGTTTAAAATTGTTTTGCTTTGAAATATCGGACCCCACCTGAACCCCCCAGAAAGCCAGGGGGTTCCGACCCCTACCCCTAGGACTCCTTCCAAAATATCAGTAACAGGTTAAAGACCCCCCTAGCTTTAGTAACCGTTTTCATTATGATACCTTCCTCCTTGAAAATCCTAGACTGCCCACCTATGCCATTGTAGACATACATTCTTCTAATCTTATTTTTCCCAAACAAAGGAAGTCCCTTCCTACCCCCCAATTACAACATGACCTGATTTTAAATTGGTAGTTACACGGATTAGTCGACTGGGTTTTCTTGGACCTAATTTAGATCTGAGAAAATCCAGTCGAGTGATCCGTGTGAGTGAGTAACTGCAAATTTACGCCTGATTAAAGCTAGCTCAACAAACTTACTTGTGGCTTCATTTTCTCCACAATACTGGTAAAACAAATTCGAATAGTTTGACGAGGCAGTCGTCCATTTTAGTCTGCAGGGAACCAGTTTGCTTTTCCTCAATCTTAACACCATTCTCATCTTCCTTCAAAAAATTAAAAATGAAAACTCCATGCAATTTAAAATTAGTTGTAAATTCTAGCGTATGATGATAGACACCCCCACCCGAAAACATTTTCAACTTCAGAATCATTTTCTTTACAATCGCAACTGTGTCTTAAAATATTTTTTAGCCTAAAAAAAACAAAGTATTTCATCCAATAATTAAAATTTTAATTGTAAAGTTAATAAAAATTTAGTTTATGATTACCATTTGAAAAAATAATATCATTTTTAGATTCCCTGCCGCGCCATTTCCGCCTTACACAATCTCATCATTATTTTTGTTTACACTTCCGTAAATTACCTAAAAAACAAAATTAACAAATTACAGTACAGGGCCTGTGCCAGGTTTTTTAAAGGAGGGGGCCAGACTCTAGAAATATGAAAACATTACAGAAATGCGACGCGAAGCGCTGCATTTTGCGCCACGCAGCGGCACCAGGCGGACGCAAAGCGCCGGCGCTCAGGAGGGGTGTTCCCCCAGCAGCCGGAGGTGAAATTTTTTGATTTAGAACTAAAAAATGAGCGAAATTGGGGCTTAAAAATATTCATTCAAATCTCAATTTAAAGGCAGGTAATAATCAGGCAGAATTCATTTTTAGCATACCCCAAGAAAGGAGGTAGGAAAAAGCAAGGGTCATGATGGTGTTACCTTCCTTTTTACGTCCCTCACTCCTCCACCCACCTCCCCCTTCCTAAATTTTTACCCCGACCAAACCAGAAGGGGGGGGGCATGGCCCGCCTGGCACAGGGCCTGTTACAGTATAACAATAATAATATTGGCTGGTAGCAGTAAGAAAAAAAGCAATGTTTTATAAAAAATATTTTAGTATTGTAATATATATTTTTTTGTCAGTAAATTAAATATGATAGAAAAACAACCCTTTCACAACAAGTTTTAATCTGTTTTCACCTTTTTGTTTATTTTGGCAATGATTTTCTAGAAAACAAAACGTCATTACTCCGAAAAGATACTACAATCAGTATAAAATCAACGTGACTCTGACTCATTTTCTTTAGCTTATTGGTCGTTTAAGGTAGAACACCACAGTTAGATTTTGACGGCAGATCTTTTCTAATTAATATTTACTAACGTAATTTGACCTGCTCATTCATTTTTTGACATTCATGTTTCTTAAAAATTTGTTATCGTCCACATCCACAATCATTAAATGACACCAATATACATGTCAAAAATACATTATATTATAATAAACAAATACATGTCAAAAATACATTATATTATAATAAAGTTCCATTACTCAAAATATTATAGTTTTTTCATTTTTCATTTAGCGTATCTTGAATAAAAAACACTTTTTTTAATTAAAAAGTTAAAAATTAAATTTTTTTTTTCGACGTTTAAAATTTTGCCTGCGAGAGAATCGAACCTACGAGTCCAACACTCTAACCAATCGGCTACTAGCCCATCTGAAATCTTTCTCGTAAAAGATACTTTTAAACAAACTTTTCGAAATGTAGTTTCTCGGCGTTAAATCAATACTTTGAATTGTATTTGATTAAAAATTAATTCAGGATTTTTTATTTAATTTTTCTTTTAAAAACATCGATTTTTTTAATTTTCTTAAAATTTTGAATTACGTTTTACTCGAAACCACATCTAAAAGTTGCCCCTATTTTTCGTTAACTTTCTTTAAAATTGCAGGAAAAACTGAGCGAATCAAATTTTTTAATTGGCCAAAAACTTTTTTTATGAGCTTTAAATTTATGAAACTATATCTTGAAATAGAACATTCGGTAAACTATGAAACAATTACTGTTGGATACATCATAATCTCGAGCTTTCGATCGCACTATACTTTTGTTGGACAAAAATTAATATTATCTAAGTTGATATCTAACTTTTAGTAAAAATCTTCATAACTGTGGTGTTCTACTTTAAGAAATAAAAAGAATCACAGTTATGAGCATTTTATGACGCTTCTGACTCATTGTGTCAGAGTAACGACGAAAAGTAAGTTTTACAGGCAGTGGCCGTTTTTATTA
>JASAMX010034176.1:0-5000 GCA_030248175.1 Microlaimidae sp. YZB2_3
TTTTATTTTAGTAGTTCATTTTCAGTTTATTTGTAGTTTACTTTTGGTTGCTCAATTTGAATTCGGGGACACGTGTGGGACTTTCATTTTTTTATCTTAATTTCAATATATATTATTTTGTCAAAATAGATCACACTCACGTCAAAAATTGTAAAATAGATAGTTAATATATGTTTTATAATTAACATAATAGCTGGCATTGTTAAATATAATATTGCATTTAGTATTCTAGTTCGTTGATTTCTTATTCAATTTAAGGGACTACATCTTAAGTTTTAGGCAACATTGCGACTAATTTTTTGTGACATACATACTAATTTACAAAATATTTTCATTCATTTAGTTACGTAAAAAGCTTATTTATGTAGTAATAAATTTTAAACCGCAATTCTGAAAAGTTTGCATTCCTAATTAAATTATTTTAAATATTTTAAAATGCAGATTGCGTTTTCGTTTGTTTTTGTTTCAAAATAACCTAATCAAAAAATAGACAGCTAAACCTCAATTATTCGTTTACCACAAGGAGTAATCCTAATTTTTGACAACTACTAAGTATATAAACTGGAAAAATTAATGTTTAATAGAAGTAACATAAACACAGTTGAGTATAATTTTTTTTGGTTTTGCTATAGAAAATAACTTCGGTTTTTTTTCTTAACCCAGTAAAAATGTCGGAAAATCATAAAACCGTTTTATGATTTTGGTTAACAAAAAGAAATGCGCATTAACCCTTTGGGATTTTTTCGTCCAAAAACTAATGCAAATCCGCAGAAGAAATTTCGCACCAGTGTTGCTCAGTTTTAAAGTCCGCTTCGAATTCGGCGTCCAATTTAATACTGAGCAAAGGTGGCGCAGAATACCTTATGCGGATTTGCAGCAAAAAGAATCCCAAAGGGTTAACATACGTTCATTAGTTCCGTAAATTTTTTTTGCAAATTGGGTAATCGCATGTGTGTTTTGGTTATCAGTTTTTAAAGCGAACTTGTTAAGAGCGTCTGGCGTTTCAGTGTTGGTATAGGAAGAAAAAAGGAAAGTAACAATTAAATGGTAATTTTTGTTATAAAATTTTATTATGGATCCAATTATTTAATCGAATATATGCTAGGTTTAAACCGTTGCAATGAAACAAAAACAGTTCATTTTTTATGGATTTTGATGGACTTTTTGTTTGAAAATAAAAGAATCAATTTTTATAGATAGGGACAAACAGTTTTAAATAAAAATGTTCAAAGCACTGAGTTATTTTTATTTTAATTTTTAATCACGGGTTTTAAACAAGTTTCTTTCTTTTGATGGACTTTGTTCATTTTCTCTAAAATTACCATTAATTTTGGTTAAATATAAAATGAATTTGCTAAATACTTAATAATAATAATGCTCCTTCCCTCCTAACTTAGAATATTGACCACGAGCCGAATAAACAGTATATTGAAAGCAGCATAAGCGTAAAAGCAATATAGAAATTGAAGCATAACTATATAGCATTCGTCAAATTGGAACGGAAATTGTCCGATAATTGACGTCTTTGAAATCGTTGAGACAGCTTGAGGTAGGGCGAAGGCGCTAAGTGTCTTTCATCTTTTGTGTGTATTACTAGCTGGCAGTTAGAGCCTATGTACTCTTGTTGTGAATGCTGTAAACGGGATTAATTACCGACGTGGTGGCGGGAAGGCCGATTCTGTCGAGGGTCATTATTAGATCTTCCCGAGATCTTCTGCCGCAACCTTTTACCCGCTCGCACACACATCCCAGCGCTTTATATTGATCTCCGGAGCCTTTAGACCGGTCTCTTTCATCAATGACAATCCGATAAATGCAAAGTGTCCCTAATCACTATCGTGGAATTGAAAAAAAATTAATAGTAACAATTTTAGAACAAATTGCTGAACTCTTAATTTCACATTTATTAGTACTAAAGTTGAAATACACATCTAATAACTACTTAAAAATGCTTTTTATTTAGCAGAAAGCTGTGTTAACAGGTTATTTTTACAAAAATAGCTGGAAGGGCACGCATTCTGATAACCCCGATAAAAAGTAACCTCGATAATTTTTCTTTAAAACAAAAAAGTAATCAAAAAGTATATATATATATGTATGTTTATTTGTTAGTTATTTTACGATGATCACGGTAAAAATCATACATTGTAATTTAGAAGAAAGCAATAAGATTTCCGTTTATATTTTTGACATTGATAAAATCTGATTAAAATAATGCTCATTTTTTGTAATATGTAACAACTACCGTAGCAGTTTTGTAAAATATGACTCCTTAAATGAAAGCATAATGTAAATAAAAATAAACTATGTAAATAAATTTATGTAAACAAAATTATTTTTGGCAACTCCGCTTGAGGACACGACTGGTCACTTATTTTGCATAATTTTCATTGAAAACAAAGAACTTATAAAAATAAAATTATAGTCTTTGTTATATCATGTAGCTTTTTCCGCTACAAATGCCTTTAATAAATAATAGTTAATATTAGTTAGTAGTTAAAATGGTCGTTAATTAGCAGATATTAATAAAAATCCTTTAACATATCAATTATTACGGACATTAATAACAGAACTTATTAAAGGATCACTTACTAAGAAATCAGTTTGAGTGTCACTGACTAAATACGTTGCACAAAAACTTTATTTTTCTTTTTTCATTTCTAATTTTTGTTCAATAAATTATGGAGTAATATTTTTTATATAAATACTTATGGTATAAAAAACTGATGTAAAAAATACTTATGTTATAAAACAAACTGATATGATATAAAAAACTAAAAAAAAACAAACAAAATAGTAAAAATCCAAAGCAAAGAAGTATATTAGATTAAGGGTCGATGGAGCTAAAGGAACTTGGAGCTAAAAATGGGGAACTTGGGAGCTGAACGTTTCGAACTTGCAGCCGAAAGTAAAAATCGCTAAAACAACCTACTGTAAGCGAAGCCTAAATCTAAGTGAACTAATTTATTTAAACTATTTATTTTAAACGCGCCAAGATCCCATTGCCCGTGGATCCAACTTCCCAAAACTTTCCGATGGCTCCAAGTTCCTTGATTGGAGCTCTAAAGACTGTCTATGTATCGTATTTTCTCTTCTTGGTGAGGTCATGCAGTGTATCTCTTTACCGCAATGCTGAAGCTCTTTCTTTATTTTTTACTTCCTAATTCAAGGCAATTGAACCAGTTCATCTAAACCAGTGCTTTAAAATAAAAAGCTTGTCTTTTTTTAGACTCCTTAAAATAAAACGCTTGCCTTATTTTAAAAAAATTTTCACGCTTTTTTATTAAGTCGGGTTTTTTCCTTCATACAGTGTTTGCTACATAAAATTAAAAAAGGAACCACAGGTGGAATGTTCGTTATTCAGCTATATTTTAAAACAAATAGAAAACTTGTTTTTTGGTGTAATTTTTAAATTTTTTTGACATTCATCCAATTATAATCAAAAGCAATCTTTTTTATAAATTTTGTGCCGTAAACGGAAGTAAAAGTGCAAAATAGAAAGGCTTTTTTAAAAATAGTCTATCGATTTGTTCTCTTTCTGTCAGTTATTCGAGTTTTTGGATGATGAAAAAAAAGATTAAATGAAGAAAAAAAATGATATTTAATACACTTATATTTTGGTTTGTAGAAAATAACAGTTTAAACAGTCAAACAAGCCTGTCAAATGCCAGGAAAATTTTTAAAAAAATCAGCTTTTAAATTGTATTTTTTGATTGCGCACAAGAAAATGATTTAATATTTTTTATATAAATTTTTCTTTCATCGTTTTGTTTGATTTTTTAAACTAAAAACCAAAAAAAAAGATTATGATAATATTAATTAAGAATTACTTAGGAATTAATTAATCAACTCAGAATAAACCGAAAGAAAGCCAGTCCAAGCGGCCCGGTTAGACTTGCTAGAAGAATTATTTATACAAGTTCTTACCAAATTGTCTAAATGCTCTTCAGTTTTTTAAATTTTTCGATCGAAAGTCGGAATTTTAGTTGTAAAGAAAAATTTTTTTTTGAATTTAAACCGTAAAAATTGTATACATTTCTAATTCTGCGCTACATATTATGTTTTTAATAAATTAATATTATAATATAAAATTCATCGATTTATCTGTTGACAGAATTATGTGTCTTAAGCTACTTAAGTTTAAAGCCTAATTTTGGCGCATTCTTCTTTAGATGGTCTTGAATACGAAATATAGGCAATGAAATAATTACGTGCCTCTTCTTAATGATTCTTGGAGATGAAGCAGGATCCATAAAATAACTATATCCAGCAAATTTATTCAAAATAGTTTTTTCGGTCAATGATTAATGTTTTTTTTATAATATTTTTTCGCTTTAGCATAAATTACTGAAATGCTGTATTATAGCGCTGCTCAGCTTAAGACCGTAGGTTATTTTTCGTGAAAGTCGGTACACGTAAGTAGTTGAACGGACTGATGGGTAGGGGATGAGCCGCACCAGAGGTTGCACTTGTTTACTGCCGCTTTAATATCTGTCGGCTATTATGGAATGTTCTTTCCGGGGAAATATAGAGGAAATCGGGCGGATTGATTGATGAACCCTCGGCTCTCGCCGTGAGCTTAGGAGGCCACTAGTACCCGCAACAATTTGCTTCTGAGCAATTTTTATTGGTTGTCGTAGAGAGTTGGGCTAAAACGGCCGCGTGGTGTGTAGCGTGGCTAAAATCGGAAAAAGCATAAATCTTTTGGCGTCCTATAAACTATGCATAGTCCCCAGCGACCTTTGTCGTCATGAAAGTGCGAAACGGAAAGAGTGCAAGAGGGATTCCACACGAGGGGTAAGCCTAATCTTCCATTTTTATGTATTTATAGGCGCCTGCCTGCTCTTTCATTGCAAGCGTCACCCCTTTATCTTATCGTTATCAGTATTACAAATCCTCTTTCTATGAATAGGTTTTGGGCTGAAGTCTTTCTTTTGGCGCAAGAGAGTTCGGCGGACACAGCGAAAGTGAAAAAAGGCTCTTCTGTGGTTGGAGAGACG
>JASAMX010034176.1:10000-25722 GCA_030248175.1 Microlaimidae sp. YZB2_3
GAAACTACGTACAAAACGCAGAAAAAAAAACTTTAAATATAGAATCACATCATTTATAAAACAGGCCAACCCAAATTCCCTCATTGCGTTTATATTTTATGTATTGCGTAGAGGATCAAAAATTGCAATGCGTTAAAATTGCAATAGGTTAAAATAAAAAAATATGAATTAACTTTGTCTATATTTTGTATAGCATAATGAGTTTCTTTTGATTACATTCACACATTGTGTTTTCAATAAATAAAGTTATGCTTCACATTAATTTATAAGTTAGCAACTTTTCAGTTTTTATCTGCGTATTGGAGCTTCAGTTTCAATTTAATGATGTCACAACGGTC
Organism: Microlaimidae sp. YZB2_3; assembly: GCA_030248175.1. Classification (NCBI taxonomy): domain Eukaryota; kingdom Metazoa; phylum Nematoda; class Chromadorea; order Desmodorida; family Microlaimidae; species Microlaimidae sp. YZB2_3. The sequence goes on from JASAMX010034176.1 coordinate 10,339, forward strand.
TGTGACTGAAAATATAAAAATTGGAAAAAATTTGCTCTTTGTAATTTGCTCACAACCATTTTACTCCCGGAAAAAATACTAGCAACAATGTTTTGATTAATCTTTTTTGTTTGCTTATATAATTTACTACCTGGACACTGCTCCATGAAAATGCCATTTTTTGTAGTCGATTATTTTTTTTAATTAAAAACAATCAAAATGAATAAGAATTTCGGAAAAACCTTTGAAAATATTTACAAAAAATTACAATCGCAACATTTATGAGACAGCGCACTGTATAGTTTGCTTCCGGACAATTAGCTTTTAGAAATCAAAAAAACAAACGCATGAGTTTTTTCTTTTTTTTTTTAATCAAAGAGATTTTACAAAAAAACGTGTCCTGGAAAATATTATCTCTAAATATCGTGTTAATTCAAACTCGTTCCTACAAACACATTTTACCCGATTACTACGGTGAAATTTTTGTTCCACCGTGGTGAAATATTCGTCTCACGGTGGTGGTATCTTCATCTGACGATTGTGGTGTGAAAATTTTACCGCGGTATTACGTAACTAAAACGTAACACCTAGGCCATACCAATGTGGCACGTAATACTGATTTTGTGGTTAAAATTTGTATATTAGCTACCGTACCAGCATTAATCGTTTAAACTTACTCGCTCACGGTGCAGTAAGCGAGCAAATTGAAATAGGGAGCCCAGGAGGACAATTTTGTGTGAAACTTACATAGAATATACTAAGCACAATGTGTTTGTTAGAATCCTGGTAGCAAATTGTCCTGGTAGCTAAATTAGCTGAGAGCAAATTCTTTCGGTACGGACAATTAAATACAACAACCATAAACATTATACATGCACTAAACGCATAGCAAAATACAACAACCATAAACAGTATATATGCATTAAACGTATCGCATAAAAATAAGAACTTGGGGAAATTTGTTATTCGAGGCAATTTTGAGCAACAAGCTTGAATTTTAAGCTTTGAATGGTGACTAAAGAAGTATTGAAAATAATAGAAAATTATATAAACAAAAAAACAACACTATTATAAATACATAATTATATTATTGGAAACAAACACAATTGAATAAATGAAACACTATGAGTTTATATTATTGAAAGTCTGGAAAATTCCACAATTTGCTAAAAAAAATTAAAAAGTCTATTGTCACCTTCACATACACTATCCAAAACATGGAATTTAAAATTTTTGGGTTTTAAAAACTAATTTATATTTAACTTCGGCTGGGTTTTTTCGGTACGGGGTCTTTAGAGCCACAAGCAGGGAACTTGGAGCCATGAGAAATTTTTGGGAACTTGGAGCCACGAGCAATGGGAACTTGGAGCCTTTAAGAAAAAATTGGTTTGGGGTTAGATTTAGGCTTCGCTTAGGCTTCGCTTAGGCTTAGGTAAACGTTTTAGCGATTTTTATTTTCGGCTCCAAGTTCCCTACTTACGGCTCCAAGTTTCCCACTTACGGCTTCAAGTTCCCTATTTTCGGCTCCAAGTTCCAGCTCCAAGTTCCCAAGGCTCCATCGACCCTAAATCGTTTTTTCTAAGCCTTAGCAAAACCACAAAAATCAAGCTAAATTTTATAATTCAGTAAAAGTCATGTTTGGCTAGAAAAATACCCAAACCTGTAGATAGTAATAAAAATTGATTTTACTATTTGAAATCAAAATTTACATTTTAGAATTAACCTTTTTTAATCAGAATTTCTTTTGTGGGTTTGTTAGACCAATGCTTGCGACATAATTACTTGTACCAGACTATAAACGTAATGTTTTACATACGTTAAAAATTTAAGGCGATGAAGGCGTTTTTGTCTTATCGACTTTTTGAATTTTGGGTAAAAAAATTTTCACCTTATAACATTTCTATCTTTTTCTGAAAAATTTCTTACTTTGAAACTATTATTTTTTAAAAAATAACCCAACACTGGCATTTTTTTTTACTTTACTTTTGTCATTTTTTACCTGATACTTAAATTTTATTGTAAAATGTACAAAATCAAATTTTAGAAATTTGACGTTCTTTTTGACAATTTTTTTAAAATTATAACACATTATACCCAGAGTTATTTGCTGAAGACAATTAAACGTTTTTTTTATTGAAATAATTTTCATGTTTCAAAGACCTCTGTGCTTCTGATAATACGTGAGACTAACGACAAATTTTAAAATATTTTGGCATATAATAATGGATTTTTGGCTTCAAGAATTGCTATGGAATTCAATTTTTTTTATTTTGGAATGGCTGAAACATTACTTAATATAAAAAAAACTTATTTTTTTTAAATTCGATTAAAAATTTGATGTTAAAATTCGAAATTATCCTTATAATATAAAATATTATAATTTTTATTATTATTATTAATTTTTATTTGGTATTTTATTTTGATTTTTAAAATTTAATCGTAAAAAAAGAAAACAAATTTTATTGCTTAAAGGTGCGGTATACTAAATCATGGCGCATTTTTTCGCATGGTAATATTTTTGGTATCAATCGATGCGTCAGGTTTCACTAAGTAAAAAATTGTATTGCAAAAAAATAATTTTTAGCGGTTGTCGAGATATTAGCAAGAATATTGCTTGGTTATTCCAGATAATTTTTTGTTTTTTACCAAACACCAGCCACGGTGTGTTTTGTTTCGCTTACGTTGGACTTTGCAAACGCATTCTTTCTCGTAAAAAATCAGATGTATTTAAGATATTTTATATGCAAATTTTGCTATGAAAATATGCAAAATTTTTAAATATACTAATTTCTGTGTCTTTTTAATTACTATATTGCAGTTATAATGTTTTATTTTAAATAAACGATTTGATGTATTTTGAGTTCAGTTCAATCTGTTTTTTGGGGAAAAAATCGATGGAATAATCAAGCGATATTCTTGCTAATATCTCGACAACCGCTGAAAATTATTTTTTTTGTAATACAATTTTTTACTCAGTGAAACCTGACGCATCGATTGATACCAAAAACCAAGCGAAATAAATACATCATGATTCAGTATACCGCACCTTTAAAGGTGCGGTGCGGAGTCAAACTTTTTGTCTTCCATTTTAATATTTTTTTGTGAAAACCTTAAACCTGCCCCCAATAGCCCACAAAAAAATTTTTTTAACAAAATATCTGCAGTGAGTCAGGCAGGAGTTATGACCCCCCAAAAATGACATTTTTCGACAATTCCGTACGTGAAAAATTCCTTGATGGGTATTACGATTTACGTTATGCACTCAAAACAAGCGGATATTTTCTACTCTGATTTGATACCTTGATCGTTAAAATTGGTGCTGTATTTGTCGAAATATTGCGTTTCCCGTAAAAAAACCCGCGATTTTTTTTGTTTAAAACACAAAACAACGGCAGTGATTTTTTGAAGTTTGCCCAACCTTTCTGAAAAAATCGATTGTGTTTTGTGCGAGAAACAAAATATCTCGACAAATACTGCACCAATCTTAACCATCAAGGTATCAAATTAAAGTAGAAAGTAGCCGATTTTTTTTGAGTGCATAATTTGTAACAAAAATCGTTACACCCATTGAGCAATCTTTCACGCACAGAATTGTCGAAAAACGACATTTTTGGGGGGTGATTTCTCCTGAACCACTTGAGATATTTTGTTGAAAAAATTTTTGTGGGCTACTGGTGGCAGGGGTTTTCGTTTTTTGCAAAAAATTTTCAAAATCAAAGACAAAAAGTTTGACTCAACACCTCACCTTTAAAAAATTAAACCTTAATTCTTAATTAAACAAAATTACAATTTAATGCTATTTTTTAATAATTGCAAAACCATCAGAGCATCGTTATTTTGCAAATCATCTGTTTGCTGCTATAGGTTTGTGTATTTTTGTCGCCACTGGAAGAACTCCAGGTTTAATTGTTGAGGTAATGTTGTAAATAGGAAAAATCGACGATTTTTACCCTATTTTTTGTTAAACATGTGAAGCAGGAAAATTATCAGCAAACATGACCAAATTTTTTAATTCACTATTTTTGCATGTGGCAAGTGTGTTTTTTTAAAACAAAAAAAACTGAAAAAATAAGAACAAAGTTTTATTTTTTACCCGTTTTAAAATAAAAACTTAGGTATGGTTGGACATGGGAGAACAAATTTAGTCAAGCAAAGAATTTTAAACAAATGCTCATTTTAAAGCGTACGTAAAAGGCTGCAACGTAACGTGCAGCGTAAAAGGCTTTAGGAATCGAAATAAACTTTTGAGGAGAAAATTTTGGACTGACTCTGTATCACAGTTTGAAGTACTAAGAGTTGTTTGGTTGATTGCTATTATAATTTGGACTACAAGATGCTGCTAAATGCTAGTTTGTGTACTGGTGTAATTGCTCTAATCCTGTCAAACACTATCACGTGTATACTAGGCGTGTGTGAAGCTGTTTTTAGAGGATATTAGGAGTGAGAATGGGGTGCTGGGTTGGACAGCGGTCTTCATTAGATGTCTATTGATACGTGAAAGGGGACAATTGGAGGGCGGATCGCATCAATTTAGGAGAACAAAACAAGGCAACTGCCAATCTTTGTAAAAAAAAATCCAACAAATATTAAACTAAAAAACAATATGCTTTATTTTGTATGTTAGAAGCAAAATATATATATTTTTGTTAGAAGTAGCATTTATAAATAATAAGAACTCACTGCTGACCTTGCAGAACAAATTTGAATCATTAATCATTATTTTAATCTTTCATGGCCGATTGGTTTATGGTAAGGTATAATCAATCTAGGTGTCATTCAACAGTGCCTTATTCTTGTTCAAACTTACGTATAGTTTTTTGTTAAAAGTGCAGTTCCGTAAAAAATAGGTTTTTACTCCAAATTTCGGAAATTTTAAACCTTTTTTCCAAGATGACTAAATTTACAGTCATCCAAAAATATCGTTATCTTAACAATCGGTTAAGAATTGAGAATGAAACTTTTGTTTAAAACCTTGATTTTTTCTCATACTGCCGTATCTTGCAAAGTTCTATTTAGAAACTAGAGGAAACCTTAACTACAATTAGGTTTCATGTGATTTATGAATTTTGGTCTGGAAAATAGAAACCAAAAAGAAACCACTGAAAACTAGGCAAATGCAGAGAAAAGGTGGAGAAAACTTAGGCAAAAATTTTGAGTTGGTTTTAAACAAGATAGCTAGCACCTTTACTTGATGAGTTCTAAAAAAGCAGTGTTTCGATTTTTTTATCTTTCAAAAAATCATTTCATAGTGCATAATATAAAATATCGTGTTAAGAAAATTAATGCCGTGCTTTGTTTTTTTACAATACTAATAAAATATGTAAAATTAAAACCCGATATGTTGATTACGAAATTAGCTCAAATTAGAACTTACTTTCATATCCAAAATATAATTTTTGGCTTTTGAGTAGCCCTCATTTTTGGCCCCTGAAATTTGACGCTTTAGCCAAGGGCGGGCGGTAAATTTAATTTATTTCTGCGTGCTCATCGGGAATTAGTAGCACAAGCCAAATAGATATTATGGATCTCCTAGCCGGTGGTCTGCACGGATGTGCGATTCGATGCTTTTAGTCTATTCTTATACCGTCATAGAAAGAAAACGCCTCCTTCCATTTGGCGCACTTTATTCCCAAGCGTATTATTTTTTGGTGCCATAGGTCATTGGATACTTTGCGGTCATCATGTGTTATTTTTCCTGAGATGATTCAGTTGTGTTATTGTTTAAATATTTTTATTCATGAGTACAAGCCCAATTTTGTTTTTGTTTTTAAAAGATGCAGCGCGTTAATAATTAACCTGTCGAGGTTGTGGCGCATTGGCAGAAAGCACGTTTTGCTTACTGAAGGTTTTTGGATCGAGTTCCGACTGAGACAAGCTACATTGTGATAACTTTGAAATTTGTTAATATTGTTGTATGTAGTATTTCGTTGCGAAGTTAGTGCTGAGTTGCATCGGCCCTGCGTATCCTGCTTTATGCGAAATAAATCTCGAAGAAAATGCGTTTGAAATTTAGTCATATTCTCATATCAGTTTTTAATTTTCCTTCATCAGCCCAAAATCAAGTGATTAGGCAAAAAATAAAAATATATTTTCAGAATAAGATTTGATTAGGGAACTTGTATTGTAAAAGTATTTGTTTAAATATGTCTTAATTTTTAAATGGTAACTGCACTTGCCACATAATTATCTTGTTTGTTTTTTTTTTATTTTGATTGAAAATTTTATTTTTAGACTGATTAAACATTATGGATTAAACGTTATTGAATTTTATATTTTAACAATAAACAATCGATTCGATTGTTTAATAAACTATTCGATTGTTCAGAAAAAATAAAGTTCGTATGTCTGTTCGAAGTTTTATCAAAATAGTTTTATTAAAATTGATTTTTGCCCTGACATTTTCTGATTCGTTTATTTAAATAAAATCTTTTAAATTAGCCCGATTTTTTTAGTTATTTGCTTATTATTAATTCGGTCCAAACTGGATTTGTTAGTTGAGATAAAACCTATACGTAAAAGTTAAACCCTTCCTTGATTTACTTCCTTCCTTCACAAACAAAATACTGTTCAAACCAGCACGAGTGCTTGTAGCGACGAATATTTTGCGGAAACTCATGCGTGTAAAAAGTGTACTTTTCTGGGGTATTTTTTGGATTTTTTTTTTGGAATGGTTTTTCGTTTATTTGGTGTAAAATATCACTTGCGAAGAATATTATTTAATTCCTTTAATATAAAAATCCTAATGAAAAACAAATCCCGTAGTAATTCACTGTTCAAACCACATAAATTACTTAAATTTGGAGTCACCATATTTAAAATAAAGAAAAAAATAAAATTTTCATAAACTTAAATACTTTAGACTTGTTATGGTTCAAAAAAAATTTAAGTTATAACTGCGTTTTTGCAGATAAACTCTTAGGATATACAACTTATCTTATTTCATAGTTAAATCATAGAATTGAAATTTATTTTGTTCTCCAACCAAACAATGCGCGGCTGATCAGTGAACTGGAACTCAGCCGTGTCTCGAAAGAAAAATTATTCAAAAAATTCAATAGGTTATTTTATGAGAAAATGATAAAAAAAATTGTTCATACACAATGCAACAAGTGCCGATTAGTATGGCGAAAAAAAAACATTTTTTTAATCAGTAAATCATTAAAAAAAATCATTTTTTGCAGATTCGATTTTAATTTGATATCCATTCATTAATCTCGTAAGCTACAAGTAAACACAAAAGTTTTAAAATTGGCTTGTCTCATAATTGGCAATGCATAAAATCCAATTTTGATAATTCTCCCGTTTGTTTTAGATTTCTCCAATACTTTTAACCTTTAATAATTAACGCGTCTCAAAAGCCATAAAAATTAGTTTTGATCACTAAAAATCGAGTTTTTAGCTTTCGTCCCTTGGAAAACACTTAAATTTATTTTTTAACAAATGTTTTGATATCATTATAGCTTATTTTTATATGGTATCGATCGAATTTAAACATGTAAACATTTAAACATATGATCTTAGCTGTTAAGTGCATAGTTTATTGTTTACCTGATATACCGTACTCTTTTAATGTGGAATCAGAACCATAGCAATTTATAGATAGCTTCTGTTGCTGTTGATCATTGTCTTACATGTCATTGTGAAATTCGCAATGATTCGCTACAAGAGTATTCCAAACCGCCTTCTGATAAGAAAACAAAAGGGTTCTCTGTAAGTAATATGGAAAAAGCAACACGCCCTGTTTTATGTCCTTCTTTTTTGCACGTTTTCTACAAGCAGTTTGATCAATTAGATTCTTTTTGTTCGCTGGAGTGGCCGAAATAGCTGAACAAATTAACTTTGGTGCACAAAAAAAGCAAAAACGATTTTTTTTTGATGAGGAAAAAATATAAAACCCATATATAAAAAATGAATAAACAACGGCAAAAAATCGAACTCAGTGAAACTAAAATTTTGTGAGCTTTGCGATTTTAAAACCACGTTAATTTTATTTTTAATTAAGAAATTAATGTTTTACTTATTTGTTAGTAAAATTACACTTGTAAAATAACTTATACAAAAATATAGATGTTTTTAGTTTAAAAACTTAAAACCTGGAATGTTATATTGTTTTATATTAAAACAAGCACTCAATATTTTTTTAAAGGGAGCGTTATATTTTAAAAAATCCCGAAAATAAACGGCTTAATTTTAATAATCATGTTAAACATCTTTGGTTTTAAAAAAATGGTGAGTGTTGGAATTCTAAAATTTAAGCACATTTTTTAAAAATGTAGAAATCACTTGTTCTTTCTTTATTTCAGTGAATGAATTTGCTTCTTTAAATATCTTTTTTGTAGTTTGATTTGAATTTCGGACTATAAAAACGCATGGTTTTATAATTGACTTTATAGACGTGCTTAAATTATTGTCAAAATCATTTTTTTAAATAAAAAGCGCGTTAACAATGTTATGTAGTTCGTATGTGGTATTCATTACAGTTACGTATTGCTTATAAAAAGGTACTTTTTAAACATTTGGGGGGGGGGTAGAGGAGCGTTTTCAGCCCCGGAGACGACCCAAAATTTTGGACCCCCCCTAGGTTTTAAAATATTCCACCTCGGGGCCCCCCACCCCTCTGAAAGCTAGGGGGCGGTCCAGACCCTAGGAACCCCCTCCTAGTTGAAGTTTACCCCCTCGAGGTTAGGGACGTAGCCAGGGGGGCGGGGGGGGGCCCCCGAAACAGTCGGACGGGAGAAAAAATAATGGTAGTGGTTGAGCGGGGGTGGGGGGGGCGGCCGCCCCCCCCCCCGAAATGGGCGCCAGATAGTAAAATTTGGGGGTTTTTAGAGGCTTAAAAATAAAAATTTTGAAGCGCCTCGCTCATCGCTCGGCGCCAAACTTTAAAATAATTTTAGTACCCCAATGGACCCCCAAAAACCAAAAATTTGTTCCGCTTCGCTTCGCTCAGCGGTCACTTTCTATAGTATACATACATATATATCTCGTTATTTATGTTGCCTGATGCTAATGTTATTTCAAAGTTAGTACAATAATTTTTATAAGTAATAAGTACTACACAGAAAGCAGAACAAACAATCATATTGGTTGATTTATGTACCTTCCCCCTCCTAAATTTTCCTGCCGCCTATAGCATTGGCTCGGATTTTTTTCATATAGGTAAGTACCCTAGAAAACATGGAGCCGAGATGCTGCTCATGTGCTATGGTTTACAATGTGGGTTTAGCCAAGCGGTCTGAAACTAACGTCTCTAAATTCCTTTTTTGTAAAATCCAGGCTCTGCCAATGTCTGCTTATGTAATTTTTAACTAAGAAAACATGTTTGATGTTTATACCGCTAAAACATTAGATGATACGTTATTAGGCCAAAAACAGTGAATTATACAGCTTTATCTACGTTTATCCTGGTTTTTAACGTTTTCAAAAAAAAAGGAGGGGCTCCGGCCCCCCCCCCGAAATTTTTGGGGGGGCGGAGCCCCCCCCCCCCCCCCAAAATTTCTGGGAATTCCGCAAGCTGACGGCGTACAATTTTGCATATAAATATGCCAAATTGACGCCACTTGCGCCAAAAATATTGCACTGTCCTGTCCTTGAAATTCTGCGCTGGAAATAAAAGTTTTGAGCCTAGGCGCCAGCTTGGGGACTGGACTGGATTATTGATCATTGTGCGCATTCTTGGAATAAAAATTATTTTATTAATTTTATATTTTATTTTGAAATTAAGCAAAGATTTATATCATAAAACGGAAACGCACGTCCTACAAAAGATTAAAAATGGAACGACCAACAAGTTTTTATTTTAAAAAAAAGTTTATAATATACATTGTAACATAAATACACGGTTCGGCAAAGTTGTCGTCAAATACATCAGTAAAACGTATGTATGTATGTATGTATGTAATATCATGTTTTTCGAAGAACGAAAAAACACCTTCCTAGATTCAAAAATCGTTTTTTTTAAGTTTTCGTAAATTAATTTAAAGTGCAATTTAATTTCTTTTGATGCACGTTCCAATTCCAATTAAACTATATTACACAAAATCTTAACTATTCATGTGAGCGGGAGGGGGCTAAAAAAATTTAATAAATTTATGTACTTATTGAGGTTACAGACACTAAATATAACGCCCATAAATAAGAAAACATGTTGTGTTCATTCAGCTACACCCCGGGTAAATAACAGCTTAAAATCTAGGAAAGTCCTAGGGGGGTCGAATTCCCCCTAGCTTTCTAGAGAGGGTCCACCCGAGGTGGAAGATTTTGAAACCTAGAGAGGGGTCAGCAAGTGGGGTCCGATTTCCAGGAACAAAATACTTTTAAACCATTAAATGTTTAATAATAGTTTTTTTATAAGATGATACTACATTCTATTGAATAAAAAGCGATATTTAGTTATAAAAAGGGTGTAAAAACATGAATTTGTGTTAAAAATTCACGTTTTTGGAAGAAAATCTAGTATAAAAAAGTACTTAAAATTTTCTCGAGAGGGAGGGGGTCAGATTTCAAAATCTAGGGGGGGGGGGTCAGGGGTAAAAAATTCGAAAATTTGGGGGCAGAGGGGGGGGCCCCCTTTTTAAATTTCGAGGCTGGGGGGGTGGACCCCACCCCAGACCTGTGCACGGTCTGGAAAGGCCCCCCCCCCCGTTTTATTGGAGGATTCGCCCCCCGCCAAAAAATGAAAAAGTACCCTAAAATTATGACGCCATTTTTGACCTATGATGACGCCATCATCGCAATTTATTCGCAGTTTTTAGCCTATTTGAATGTATTTTAAGCCATTTCAGACCAGTGGCGTGCCCAGGATTTCATTTCGGGGGGGGCGGTCTGGGGGGGTACATAGTAACCCGGAGGGATACATGGGCACGGGGGGAGGGGGGGGGAGCTCCCCCGAAGAGAAGGGGGAACCCCCCCCAGAAGAGAGAAGAAAAAACCCCCCGAAAAAAGAAAAAAAACGCAACAAAAAAAAAAAAAAAAAAAAAACACAAAAACAAACAAAAAAAAAACAACCACCCCCCCCCCCATACCCCCCCCACTCCGGACCAACTTGCCCATGTATGCCGGAGGGGGGTCTGGAGGGCGGCAGCCCCCCAAAAATGGGGGGTCTGGGGGCGAGAGCCTCCTAGCGGGGTCAAGGGGCAGAGCCCCTTGTCAGGGGGGAATCCGGGGGGGCAAAATGCCCCCCGGGGAGAAAATTTTTAATTTAAGGCGCTGAAATACACTAGAAATTTTAATTCCAGATGATAATTAAAAACAAAATTTAAAGTTTTTTTATTCCTATCCATTTAAAACATGTGTTTAAAACGTTAATAAAAGGTTAATGCTGTTTATAGTAGTTTTATTTAACATGTATGCCTTAATTATTGAGCGGCAAAATCGATTTGAAATTGAAAAACTGAGATAAATTGTCAATTCAAACTACCCGCGAAGCGGGGAAAATTTGGTTTTTTGACTATTAATATACTTTTGGAAGGCATCAGGAAAGTTTCGGTATTAATATTTAAGAAAAAAAAATTTCTCTCCCAAAATTCAAAAAAACGTAAGGGTCCCCCCTTACGAAAAAATCCGGCTTCGCCGGATTTAGGGGGGGCTGCCCCCCCCCGCCCCCCTGGGCACCCCACTGTTTCAGACCTATTTTTACCTTATTTTCGCTTTTTTTGGCTCTTTTTTTTCTTTCCCCCCTGCTTGCCCCCCCGTTTTATTGCCACCCGTTTCAAAAAGTTGCCCCCTGTGCACCCGCCGTTTTGCAATTGCCCCCCTGTATAAACCCCCCGGGGGGGGGGGGGAGTGCACAGGTCTGCCACCCTACCAACCCCTTGTTCATCTATGACCCGGTGCTATACCAGACGTGTGCACTGCCCCCCCCCCCGCGGTTAAAACGGGGGGGGGCAATTCGAAACTGGGGGGCACGGGGGGGGCAACATTTTTGAAACGGGGGGGGGCAAAAAAAAGGGGGGGGAAAGCAGGGGGAAAAAAAGAGAAAAAAAGGAAAAAGGGAAAAAAGGGACAAAAAAAGCGAAAATAAGGTAAAAATAGGTCTAAAAAGGCTTAAAACACATTGAAATAGGCTAAAAACTGCAAAAAATTCGCGATAATGGCGTCATTCAGGTCAAAAATGGCGTCATAATTTTAGGGTACTTTTTCATTTTTTGGCGGGGGAGGGGGCAATAAAACGGGGAGGAGCAAATCCTCCAATAAAACGGGGGGGCATTTCCAGACCGTGCACAGGTCTGCTATACCATTATAATTATAAACAATACAAATATATAGATCGGGGCATAGTGGCCGTGACAGATATATAACGATAATTCATGTTAGGGGGGTACGAAGCAGTGGTGTGCCTAGGGGAGGGGTATAAATTTGACCTCCCCGCTACACGGGAAGGTCAGATTTATAGACAGTACAACTAATATTTTAGTGATATTTTGTGTTATTATAATTTCATTGGCAGATTAATCTTGAAGATCAGACAAAATTGTATAGAAATTAGGTAAAAAAAAAAACAAAAGTAAAATGTATATTCACGCGATCACAAGGGAACGATTTTTAAAGCAGTTTTTAGTACATATTTTCAAAAATTTTCGCCTCCAGCAGCTGGGGGCACACCCCCAGACCCTTCGGGCGACGCTTCGCGTCGGCTGGCGCCGCTAACGCGGCGCAGGCACTTCGCGCCGCTTATGTGACAATTTTTCTCCCCCCTCCAATTGAAATCCTGGCTACGCCACTGCCTTCAGGGTTACTATTTACCCCCCCATCACACCCCCCCCAAATGAAATCCTGGGAACGCCACTGGTAGGAAGGAGTATTGGGGGGCTCGGACAGACCCCTCCCACTCCGAGCCTGACAGGGGGGTCGACCTAGGGTAGAAAACTCAGGTGGGGTCAAGCATACATGGGCACCCCCGGGGGGGGGCACCCCCCGGCCATTGGACCCCCCCTGGGAGTTATTCAGGGCCCCCCCCCCCAAATTTTGAGAAGCGGTCCGGCCTTACCCCCGCGGCCCCCGCCTTCCCATCTCCGACCAATGGGGGGGGGAGAAAATTTTTTTAACCCCCCCCACCACGGTTTCGAAAAATTGAAGTTAAAAACAATGTCTTTAAAATGACTTCTAACTGCCTCCAAACTTAGTTTTAAGGCATAAAATTCAATATTAAGCAACCTAAAAACACTCAAATTAATGAGATAAAAAGGAATTTTGACCTAAAATTAGTGTTTTTACCCTATTTTCCCCCCAAAATCGAAAAACGACATGGGTAGAGTGCACCCCCGAAAAAAAACGATATGGGTATTTTGCGTTTCTGGGATTTTACCCCCCCCCCCCTAAAAAAATTTGGGGTTTCACCCCGCCCCCCCACGGACCGGACCAACTTGCCCAGTGTAGAAAACTGGGGTCAAGTGTTCAAAGGAAAATCCTTTTAAATCACATAAGAGTTTATTTATTGTTATTTTATAGGATAATAAAACAACATTTTATTAAATAAAATGAAAAAGAGTGCCAAAACACGACTTACTTGTTAAAAATTTACGTGGTATAAGCAAGTTTGGTTTTTTTTCGCTAAATAATATATAGCTTGATACATATCAATATATGGCCCAATACTCAGAAGAAATCTACACGAAAAATTAGCATGGAAAATTTATTTTCTTCCCCGTTTTAACCCCAAAATTTGAAAAATATGACATTTTGAAAATTTTGAATTTTTTTCTCGAAAACGAGTTCACCTGTTGCTGTTGTGATTGGAATATTGCTATTTTTGACCCTTTAGAAATGCGTATAAAACTAACATAAAAATTAACTCCAGAACGAAAACGATATGGTAAAAAAGCATTAAAAAGACATCCACATCTGCATCCGCGGATTTTTGTTTTCAAAAATTCGCATCCGCAGATATCAAAAATTACCCACGAGCACATCCCTATATATAAGTCAATTTAACAAAAAAAATCTGTATTAAAATAATATTTTTTTAGCAAAAAAATCAAAACAATAACAAAATAAATGCGCCAAAAATTAAAAACATTAAAACAAGCCAGAAAAGGACTCGATTCTTCTTCAAACTAAACTAACCTTGAAATCGCTTTAATGCTTTACACTTCTGCTTACTATAACAGAAAGAATGCGACATGAACTTTTGAACTGAATTATTTTATAATAACAAACGGAATAATAATATTTCTTCAAATTAGAAATGCGCATACAGGAGCAGATGTGAAATAAAAAAACGGCATTGACGCAGCTTGGGTCTGCGAACAGGCTCTCAATGCAAAAGGACAGAGCATCAGACGACAAAACAACAGGACGGAACACACACGCGCGCTACACAACGGGAAAGCAAGCGTCTTCTTTTCCATCCAATGCATTGGAAATATTATCCATGCATTTCTAACGAGTGGTTTCAGCCCACTAAACACAAAGCCTGTCAGTCAGTCTTGCCGAGTCCTTAGTTATTCCAGCTTTTATTGACGTCGGCCTGGAAATGAAATGAACAGAGTTAAAATAGCCGATGGTATAAGTGTATCGAAACCCATATCGAAACCCTATCACTGTGGTGGGTATAGAATTGAAAATAAACTAAAATAAATTCAAAACATGAATATAACATGCACTAAAACAGGATCAACGCCGTATTTTTCCGAAATAGAATAATAAATAAAAAATTTACTGCTATTAATTACACATTACCGCGGACAATGTGTTCAGTTCACGATAAGTAGATTATTTATCGCATAGACAGAAAGACATCAACAAATTTAAAAACAAATTATGTCTTCTCGGACTTTTTTTTTGTAATTTTACTGATTCGGATTTTAAAAACAAAACCCAAGGATGCGAATTTTTATTACTTCATTTGTATTTTATCACCTTAACCGTAGCCAGGGAGAGGGAACAGGGGAAACGTTCCCATCATAGATGAACAAGGGGGGTAGGGTGGGGTCCACCCCCATAGCCTCGAAATTTCGGCCCCCCCCCCTAGAAAAAAATCCAGGCCCCCCCCTCCCCCCAAATTTTCAAATTTTTTACCCCTGACCCCCTCTAAATTTTGAAATCTGACCTTCCCCCTCCCCTCTCGAGAAAATTTTAAGTACTTTTTTTATACTAAATTTCCTTCCAAAAACGTGAATTTTTAACACAAATTCATGTTTTTATACCTTTTTTATACCTAAATATCGCTTTTTATTGAATAAAATGTAGTATTATCTTATAAAAAAAACTATTATTAAACATTTAATGGTTTAAAAGTATTTTGTTTCGGAAATTGGACCCCACCTGACCCCCCTCTAGGTTTCAAAATCTTTCACCCCGGGTCGACCCCCCCTAGAAAGCTAGGGGGGGTTCGTTCGACCCCCCCCTAGGTCCCCCCCTAGATTTTGAAATTTCATTTACCCGGGGTAAACAACCCTCCCCTAA
>JASAMX010034177.1:0-16263 GCA_030248175.1 Microlaimidae sp. YZB2_3
TCCGCATCATTTTTGTATAGACTATAGTTATTTTCATCAAAAAGTGGTGCTATTCCGTTTTTATTATTGCGAAGATTACGGACATATTGAAATAACTTATTTTTACTTTTTGATGTTAGTATTTTAGTTTCTTTGGACTCATTATATTTATTTATTTTAGCTTTATATTCTCTGATTAATCTAGTATACTGCGCTTTTAAAACAGGATTTTCACGTAATTTCCAAAGTTTTTTTTCTTTTTTGATTTAATTTGTTCTATATGTCGTGGATAAGCAAATTTCTTTTTTTGTGTTTTGATACGTAATGGGACAAATTTTTTAATTGCTTCTTCGATTTTAAAACAACTATGCGCCAATGATTTTTAACAGTTGCGCTTGACTGAAAAAGACCTATGAAATCTACCGAATTTATAAAATCATTCATGGCTTGCCAATTTGCTTTGTCAAAATCTAGATAACTTTCTGTAGCCGCCTTGATTTTTAAACTTGCTTTTATTAGATATTTTATAGTATTATGATCACTATTAAATAACGATTCTGTAATTTTTGTACTTAAAATATGAAAGTTTTCGTTGCAAAAAATTAGATCGAGATAATTTTCGCCTCTAGTTGGTTCAAAAACTGCTTGCGTGAAGGACTCCTGTGTAAAAACGTCTGCATAAAGATTACACAAATAAATATTTGATGTGTAATCTTCCTGCCAAACTTTTATCGGTATGTTAAAATCACCTGTTATAACAATAGAATAATTCATATTTGATAAACTCGATAATGTTTCACAAAATAATTCGGTATATTCTCTAGTAAGTGTTTTCAAAAAATTAGACAACAAACAGAATTATTTTAAAAAAATAAATAATATTTTATAATTAACCTCCTCGGAAATTATCGCATTATTATAATTTAGTAGTAGTTGTAGTAGTTTTTTCCAATAATTTATTATAAAACTATATATTAAGATACATATATCTAATATATTGGCTGATGTTAGCTTTGAGGTTTTTGTAAGTGACAATTTCACCGCAATTTAGAACGTGGAAGCAAAAGCAAAGCGCAAAATTATGTTTAAGCTGCCGCCTAACTATTAGATTAACCCTTTTTTATGTTGTGACAAATAAAACAAGTATAATTTCAACCAAACTTTAGATGTTTTACAATAAAAAATATAAGTAGTAGTTAAAGCTTAGCCCTGAACAGCTATAATATGATTTTATGATATATTGCAAAAATTTGTTTTTGCTAATAAAGCTGTTCGTTTAATTTGAAATGATATTTGAAATCTCCACAAATAAAAATTAGCTCCAAAAACATATTTTCAGCTAAATTAACAGCAGGAGAGAGTGTTCTGGCTTTTTTGTTGCCTGGTTCAGATCAATTCCTCGACGGCACATTTTCGTCGTTCAAACACTTTTTCGCAATGTATTCACATTTTTTTCTTCAGAGAAAATATATGTTTTTCGTTATTAGCGTAGCGTTATAAGATTTTTATATTAATACTTTTATTATTATTTTTATTAGAATAAAATTTTTAGTTTGAAAAACAATTTTTATAATGAAGATTCTAAAAAGTAAATACATACAAAAACCTTTCAAAGCAATGTTTCGAAGCAATGTTCTTCAAACATTGTGAGTTTTTGATCCATAAAAACTCATTAAAAGTTTTCTTTGCATAAAACCTTTTACGACTAATTTAATAACGCTTTCTTAAAAATAGACCAATAAAACTGCAAAAGTGATAATAAAAGTCGAAAAGCGGGTAACAATGTTACCAATCAACCAATTTCGAAATCTAAAATTACTTCTTAAGATATTTGTCCGTCCTTTACCGCTAAGTTATTTATTTAATTAACAAAATTAAATAAAATATTTTTAGGCTCGAATAAAATATTTTTATTTAAAAGAAAAACTTCGTCGTTTTTTTATGTAATACAAATTTACGTAAAATTGTTCCTGTAATACTGAATTGTATAAAAATACACCTTATTCCGTCAAGTCATATTTTGCTTTTTATATAACTTTCCGCAATTGTAATGCTTTACTTAACTACGCTGGACAATTTGTGTAAAAATTTAAACTTCTTGACCTCACGAATAAACTGAATTAAAAAAATTAAGTTTTAAAAAACACAAATTCTTGTAAAAACGTTTTTTCACTAATACGTTGCAACACCATTTACCGCTTCCTCTGTTTGCTTTATTTTTAATTAACTTTTTTCTTTCTTGTATGATGCCTACCAGCAAAAAAGAAGTTAAATAAATCTAATTTAGCAACGTATTCAGCACGAGATTGAAAATCTAATCTTTTAAAATCAAAAAGTAGAGCAATCCGTGTCATCCTTGCATTGCAATTGCCCTTCAATATCCTCGGGCTCCTCAATATAGTTTTGATGTCCGAAATTAGATCTTCCAGAGCTTACCAAGCCAGGCGAAAATCAGGTTTTTAAAAATACTCAGAATGTTGTCAAAATACGGCATTTTAAAATAATATATAGTAAAAGAAATCATGTTTCACATTGAAGACAGATACTAGAAGTTAGTGCGACCGGTTCAAATTACAATCGGAGATACAACATTTTTCAAAATTTATATATTTCTAATTAAGATATTTAAAATACAAAATTCATTTCAATAATTACAAGAAAAACAAAAGATAAAACATTTATTGTATACATAAGACGTTTCGGATTTCACGCAATCCATTATCAGTAATTACATCTAAAATAATTTATTACAAAATTACATAAGTATATGTCAGATATAACATGGGCAGATTAAAATAATAATAATAGCAATAGCAATAATAATAATAATAATAATAATAATAATAATAATAATAATAATAATCTAATAATCTATAATAATAATAATAATAATAATAATAATAATAATAATAATAATAATAATAATAATAATAATAATAATAATAATAATAATAATAATAATAATAATAATAACAGATTACAATAATAATAATTCCCTGTTTTAGCTCCTTGCACAGTAAATCAGTACACTATCTTCGATTCATTTTTATTTGCCAGGGAATTATCGTCGTTATCCTTTCCAAACGTTTCATCTAATGATCTTTATTTAGCCAGTTTTGACGTTAAAACATTTTTACCAATGTTCCACCTAAAGAGGCAGTCAGCATTTGTTCCGAAGAAATTTTTAGTTTGCAGAAGTATCCAGAAGGTTTTATCACGAAGCAGGACTTCGCTGATTTCATTAGATTAGCTGTAGAAAACAATATCTTCCTTTTCAACTCGAAGATTTTTCGCCAGATTGGTGGAGTTGGGATGGAGTCGCCTTTGGGTCTAACTCTTGCGAACGCATTTCATTTTTATGTTATCACAAAAAACGATAAATACAGGAATGCGCGCCAGATTTTAACCCTCTATTTTATCGCCGTTATGTTGATGATTGTTTTATAATTTTTCGCGAAAAATTTTATGTCTAAAATTTAAGAAGTATTTAAATTCGCAACATAAATCTATTGTTTTTACGAGTGAAGAAGAAACCAATAATGCGTTGCCTATTTTGGATATTTTAGTGTCTAAAGGCTGGTTCATAATTATGTCCATTGGACAAAGTCCAAAGGACAAAATCCTTTGGACTTCGTCCAAAGGACAAAATCCTTTGGACTTCGTCCAAAGGACAAAATCCTTTGGACTTCGTCCAAAGGACAAATACAGCGTAAAAACGTCGTTTGGACTTTGTCCAAAGGACAAATTTTAAGTAGCGTTCATACTTCGTCCAAATGAAAAAGTCCAAAGGACGTTTTGGCTTTTCTAAAATTGGACGTTTTGTCATAACTATGAACCAGCCTTTAGTTTAATAAAGGTTTTTTTACATATGTATATGGAAAACTCAGTTTTAGCGGTGTGTATTCAGATTTTAACAGTTTTATTCCTGATTCTTTTAAATTTGGTCTTGTTTTTACTCTCCTTTATGGATCGTTTCGTTTGTGTAGTTGTTTTAAAACTTTTTATTGTGATTTACGCATTCTTAAATCTTTTTTACTTAAAAATTCTTATTCTCTTAGTTTTAGATTTGTGTGTTAAGCAATTTT
Organism: Microlaimidae sp. YZB2_3; assembly: GCA_030248175.1. Classification (NCBI taxonomy): domain Eukaryota; kingdom Metazoa; phylum Nematoda; class Chromadorea; order Desmodorida; family Microlaimidae; species Microlaimidae sp. YZB2_3. Next base: position 4,065 of record JASAMX010034177.1, read on the forward strand.
TGGACAAGGCCCAACGCGCAGTAAACAAGCCCTGTACAGTTGAGAAATTATCCTGTTGTATCGTTTTACCTTACACCGGTTTATGTTCTATCCGCGTTATTAGTAGGCTTCGTAAATTTTTAGCCGTTTTTTGCCGCAAGTTAAAGGTAAACCCAACGTGGCTGCAACAGTTGTTCTTTGGATTAAAAGATGCCCCCCATTAAGTAACCACTTAATTCAGGAGAATCTGCCGTCACTTTATCAAACAAATACTCCCTATTAAATTGAATCTAATTGGCTGATAAAGTGACGTCAGAGGGATGCTATTTAAATCGTTACTTCATGGGGGGGCATTTTTTAAATTAACGAACAACTGCTGCAGCCACTTTGGGTTTATCATAGTATTAGAATTGTTTTTAAAAACACACTGCGAGTGTCAAGTTTTTTCTTGTTCAAAGACAAAATTCTGTTTGAACTGAGATTCAATATAGTTTATAAATATCACTGTAGTGGTTGCAACGCGCTTATATAGGCGAGTCAATTCGTCATTTAGGTACCCGGATCTCGGAACATATAGGAATTTCGTCTTTGACAAATCGTCCTGTTTTAGCTAGGCAATACGCAGTTTTTGATCATATTTTATCGTGTAAGGACTGTTCTGTTAAGCCTAGTTTTAAGGATTTTAGCGATTTAGCCACTGATACTTATGCGTTCTGTCTTAAAATCAAGGAAAGTCTTTATATTAAGAAATATACGCCTGTTTTAAATAAGAATATTTCTAGTATTGAGCTGTTTTGTTTTTAATGGTTTTATATATTTTTGTTTTTTATTATTATTGTAATCTGCCCATGTTTTATCTGATATACACTTATATAATTTTGTAATAATTTTATTTTAGATGTAATTATTGTTGATGGATCGCGTGAAATCCGAAACGTCTTATGTATACAATAAATATTTTATCTCTTGTTTTTCTTGCAATTATTAGATTTCGATTTCCCGTGGCAAATCAATAGCTGAAAATTCATTTTAGCTGAAAGGAAAATAGATGTTTTATATAGCATTTTTTCCTTAAAGGTGCGGTGCGAAGTCAATTTTTTTTCGATTTTGATAATTTTCTATGAAAACCTTACCCCTGCCCCCAATAGCCCACAAAATTTTTTTCAACAAAATATCTCCAGTGGTTCAGAAGTTATGACCCCCAAAAAATGGCGTTTTTCGACAATTCTGTACGTGAAAGATTCCTCGACGGGTATAAAAATTTACGTTGCAAATTATATACTCAAGGAAAGCGGATACTCTCTACTATAATTTGATATTTTGATTGTTAACATTGCTGCAATATTTGTCGAAATATAGCGTTTCCCGTACAAGAAACCCGCGATTTTTTGTTAAAAACTCCAAACGACGGCAGTTATTTTATGAAGTTTGCCAAACCTTTTTTCCTTCACTTCGTGTTTTTTGCGAAAAAATCGCGGGTTTTTTGTACAAGAAACGAAATATCTCGACAAATACTGCACCAGTTTCAACGATCAAGGTATCAAATTAAAATATAAACTAACTACTTTCTTTGCGTAATTTGTAACTTAAATCGTTTTATCCATTCAGCAATATTTTACGTACAGAATTGTCGAAAACCGCCATTTTTGGGAGATCATAACTTCTGAACCACTGGAGATATTTTTTTTAAAAAATTTTTGTGGGCTATTGGGGGTAGGGTAAGGTTCTCACAAAAAAATATTAAAATCGAAGACAAAAAGTTTGACCCCCCTTTAAAATTTAGGGGGGAGGGGGTCCCAGTACTAAAAACGCTAAAAGTGGGGTATTTGAGGTATACACCAAAAAAAATTTTGGGACACCCCCCAAATTTCGGGGATCGGGTATAGCCTCACCCCCAAAAAAAATCCGGAAGGCTGCTTAGCTATGTCCGCACCGCCCCTTTAAGACTTTTGTTTATGGAGTTCGCCAGGATAAAGCAGCTATCTAAAAATTGTTATCAAATGTTTTAATCAAATAAAAATATTAATTATTAATCACAAAACGTTTAGCATATAAATAATGGATATACAATACTAACATCCATAACAGCTTTAAACGGTTCGCAGTTGGAAAAGGAAAAAAAACATGCCTGTCTTAATCGTTTCCGCATGAACTATAAAATGTAAGGAAGTGGCAGAGCTTTTACAACTTTTTAAAGAACATGATTGTTTTTAAATTAACCCCGTGGAGTTTTTTGTAAAGGCTTAAAGTAAATATTTCCAATTTTATAAAACTTTGTTCATTGGTCGCTCAGAAAATCTTTTGGTTATACCAAATAACACAAAGCATGGTTGATATATAAAAATGTAGAGGTGATATAGGTCTGTACGATAGTAGACTTTAACTCAATTACAAAAAAAACTGGGTTTTAAATCTAAAACTATAACTTTCTTATATTCTTAACCCATTAACAAAATTTAAATATTTTTATATGCACTTGATCGCGGTTTTTTAATAAACAAAGTTTCATTTGTTTAAAATTTATAATAAAATGTAAAAAAAATATTAACGGGACGCACTTTTGAGAATTCGTTGTTATTAAACTCAAGGCAGAAAGCGACAAATCTAAAAACCGAAGATTTTTACATCAAATTTGTAAACGAAACTTTGTTTGCTTTTTCTGAAAAAATATAAGTTCGGATGACAAATTTGTTTTCGTAACGATTTTCCTTTTAGTTTTTGATTGCGAGTCGAAATATACCTAGATTTTTCAGTTATTGGACTTATCACACGAGTTAAAATATAATATTGGTTATTTTTCTATTTTTGGTGATTTTATTTTAAAAATGAAAAAAATGATACTGATAATTTTCATTAAAATCAAATACTATTGCATCTTTTAGTCGTAAAAAAGTTCAATTTACTCAAAATTATGATTTTTTAGTGTTTTTTAGAAAAACCCTAAACAATCCCAAATTTTTTTTTCTGAATTCGAACTTAAAACATTTTAAAATATGTAATTTTAACTTAAAGCAAATAGTTTATTTAGAAAATGTTTCGGCATTTTTTTGACCTATATAATACGTCACTTATTTTTTTGTTTTTATTTTAAACAATTATAAACATAAATCACTAAAAAAATGTTAAAAAAAAATAAATACATAGAACTAATTTACAATTTTTTTAATTTGTTGTCCAGAATTTCGGTACAAAGTCTAACTTTTTGTCTTCGATTTCTTTGATTTTTTTTTAAATTTTAATTGGTCCCTATACGTCTTCATTCTAATTTTCAGCCTCAGCCAGATATAATTCAACCATAGTCATCAAAAATATTATTTTGAAGAAACATCTTTTTTAGAACTTCACTTCATGCCTCTATTCAACATTTTTCAGTCTAAACATACAGGAGGGATTAAAACGCACCTTTATATGTTAAATTGTTAGAACATTTTTAAAGATTCATTACACTTTTTTATATTATTAAAATTCTTTTTAAATTGTAAAAACTAAAATAATTAAATTATTGCGAGTACAAGCGACTATGTTCGCTTTCTAGCTTGTTTTAACTTGTTAGTTTTAGTCATTTTAATCCGCTAACTTATTTTTTAGCCAAAAATCATAAAGTCAGTGCACGTGAACTTTTGCAATGAAATTGTTTTTGTGATTTTGCACTACTTTTTGTAATTTCTCGAGATTTATCAAAAACATATGGCTCAGGAATTTTCAATTATATATGTTTTTGAATAAAATTGCGCCAGAAAAAACGCAACATTTTTAACGCACGCGACTTTCTGTGCATATTCCACTGATTTCTTACGCAGAGATTTTTCTTGCTGTCAATACCCGTTTTTTTGGAAGTGCATTTCACGAAAAAGTGGAAGAAAAATTCCCATATGCACTGCAAAACACTAACACTGTGTTAAAATTGCGTAAAAAATAATTTAAAAAAAACAACAGTGCGCCTATGAAATAGAAGCAAATGGCGGGTTTTCAGTATTAAAGTCGCTCAAATTTGAATTTTCAACAAATTTTTTGTTTAAAAATTAGGTTTCCACGATTTTTGGATTATATGCTTACATTTATTAAAAATATAATTATAAAAACCTTAAAATTCTGTAACTTTTGGCAAGAAAACTCTGGACCGGGTGGTACACCTTAAAGACTGTGTCCAGTATTTAATATCGTTAATTTTCGACACGTATTAATTGATTTTTTAAGCAAATTTTATTTGAAAACTTTTTTCCAAATTAAATACAAACAGTTTATACTAATTTCTTGTTTAAAAAATTCAAGTTTGGTGTTTTTTGGGCTGTATCAAAATATTAAACTCGGTAAAAGAAGTGGACTGACTCCGCAGGGTTTTCCTGCGAAAACAAGCGGACCCAGTCCGAATAGACCCTACACAGAATTTATGAATACCAGTGTAGATTCAGCAATAAATTTAAAAATGCTAAAATAAAAACAAGAAATTAAATTGAATTTTTTCATTTAAAAAAAATGTTTTAGCATCACTAAATTTTAAGCAAGTTTCAATAACACCTAAAAATAAAAGTAAGAATATAATATAATCCAAACAAATGTCCAGTTGTACGATAAACTTTCATGTAAAAATCACACATGAGCGAATTTAACAGGAACTATTACCGATTTCTGCTAAATTTTTGAACGCGGCGATTTTGTAAACATGTCAGAAAAACAAATTTGGTGCACAACATATCGCTGTTGGAGAAAATTTTTGTTGGGTCCACAGAAAGTAGCTTGCGCCGAAAAGTAAGATATGCATCATTTTTCTTTTAAATTTAGTTAAAAAATTTACTGTACACATAGCCGAAAATTGTCTTGGGTTATATATTTTTGATATAAACAATGATATTATAATAACTCTAATATTTCTTGTATACGTCTCATGAATGGACTTCTATTGTCAAACCCTAATCTTGTAAATAACATCTACAAAATGGTTTTGAAAGCTAAAAAAGTCTTCAAACTTTTAGAATAATGACTTATGATTAAAATAAAGAATCTGATTAAAATAGAGGTTTAATAAAATCTTATAATATAAACAATAAATATCCCCATTGCATTAAAACCGATTACATTAGCTCTTTAAATAAAATTTTATATATTTATCAATGTCTAAAATTGTAAAAAGTGCTTTAAAATTTGTATTCTTAGGGATCCTTACCCCGGTTTGGCCCGGTTGATTTGACAGCTAAATTGCCGGGGCCGGGGTAGAGAAAATTGCGTTTGCGGGGGCCGGGGTCCCGGTCAATCCCAACCCGCAATTGAGGGCTCACCTTCAAAAGAGTCCCGGCACAAAAGTCCTGAAAAAAATCACAGCTGGCACAAAAGAGTCCTGGCACAAAAGAGTCCCGGCACAAAAGAGTCCTGAAGAAATTGCGTTCATGCGCCCAAGCGCTTCGAGCGCTGAGGTCGGCACAAAAGAGTCCTGGCATAAAATCAATTTTTCAAAGCTGACATACAATGTTCACACCTCAGCTGTCTTCCAGTTTATGGCGTATTTCAACACGTCGTTACTCTGACATAATGAGTAGAAAGCGTCGTAAAATACTCGTAACTTTGACTCTTTTTTATCTTAAAACATAAATAATCCAAACAAAATGAGTCATGTTGATTTTATACTGATTGTGACTCTTTGTCTACGTAACGACGAACAGTTAATTTAAAAGATTTTTAGCTAAATTTTTTTTTAAAGTTGCTATTTTTTTCTTGGGAAAACAAATGTTTATTCCAATAATTACAGTTTTCAATCCTTTCATTAGCGGACTGGAAAAAGTTATCCAAATTTTTTAATGTGGTTAAAAACCCATATAGTTACCCAGATTTTTTAATGTGGTTTTACGTTTTTTAAGCTAAAGAACGATTCTATGTATTGTCTCGTATGTGATAACGTTTGAGTTAGACTTCAAAAACATTTCAAAAGTTTCTGTAAATTAAAAAAAAATTCTTTGAAAGACCGCTAATATTTTAACTACGACTTAAAACCTAGAGGCATTTTCATAAAATTATACGCTTAATTCATTGTGTGCAGTAGTTGCGTTAACGAGTCAATATTGACTAATCATAAGTTTTAATCAAATACAAAACTAATAATCAATCACCAACATTTTTATTGTAAATAAATAATAAAGCGTTGTAGTAAAAAATTAGTATTTAACATTTTTAAATCGCTTTGTTATTTTTTCCTAGAAAATTTTTTGAGTTTAGTGAGTATTTAACCTTACTTACTGCGTATTTTGTGGTGTTATCTATGTCATTTAAAGTTATGCTCAATAGTTTTGCTTTTCTGGTGTATTTATTTGCATTGCGTTATGATCAGAAGGATTTCAAATAAAACATTTAGCATTAATAATTCGTGTAATTTGCGTAATTCAAATGCCAAGTATTTAGTAAACAGTTGACAAATATTTGGATAAATAGGTGCCAACACTACTCACTGATAATAAAGCTACTACCGTATTGGGTAAAAAATTACCAACTAATTTCAAAAAATCAACCAAATATTTAGTTAAAAAACACAGAATAATTAAATTTCAAAAATACTAAAAGTTGGCAAAAAAGTACAGAAACCTGTAGTGGTGTGGAGGTATAACAATATTTGGTTGTTTTTTTACTCGCTATTTGGTTAAAAATCAGCAAATGGGCGGAGAGAGTGCCTTTTTGTTTTTTTTAATGTATAGTTGTGCGCAATGCACGATCTGACATCTGCGGTCGTTCTTACAATTACGATTAAAACACTTGTTTGACAAAAATTGTAATATTTTAACAATGAACAAAAAATTTAGGCTAACTAAAATCAGTTTGGACATGATTTTGTTTTACATACACTTAATTATGACAAAAACACTAATTCAATAATATATAATTTATACCCAAATACAACAATGATTTTTTCTTATTTTTTAAACGCTTTACAAAGCTTTAAGCGTTTTAATAACTAAATAATAAAAATACTTGAAACATAAATTTTTTACCCGCAAAATTTTTCACACAACCTCTTAAGAGGCTAATTAAAAAAAACAAATCAAAAACTGGAAAGCAACTAAGGTGTGAACATTGTATGTTAGCTGTGAAAAATTGATTTTATGCCAGGACTCTTTTGTGCCGACCTCAGCACTCGCAGCGTTTGGGCACATGAACGCATTTTTTCCAGGACTCTTTTGTGCCAGCTGCAATTTTTTTCAGGACTCTTTTGTGCCGTACCCGCAACTGAGGCAATTTTTTCCCCCGAAGAGTGGTCTTCTCTGATTGGTAAGTTGAGAAAAAGAAGTTGGGTGTAATTTTGCGTTTGTAGGCTTTAAATTAAATGTTTTGAGCGTTAAAACAGTGCAACTTATAAGCTATGCCACTAAATCGTTCAAAACGTAAAGTTTTAACAATTTTTTTACAAACATAAACGAGCATTTTTGTAATTTATAAGCTTATTTCTTTAAATATATTGGATTTGTAATCATAATAATATTAGTTTTTCAAAGCTCCTGCAAGCTGAGCACAGATTGGAGCCTCGAAAGTCCGCCTTGTTTTTGTATTAATTAATTGCAAAACTTTTTAATAATTTTATTTCAACTTTTATAAAATATTTTTATTTTTGAAAGCTTAAACAACAAATTTGAACACATTTAAAACCGCCGAAATGTTTGTATAAATATGGCAGACGCGTTTAAGACGTTAAATTAGTCAAATAAACGGGATTAAGCTCTATAGATATTATATCCTAAACATATTCCAAAATAATATCGCTAATAGTAATGTAAAACTTGTATCGATTTTTAAAAAAGTTACGTAACAAAAGCTTATTTTTCAGCTCATTTTAAGGTATGACAGTAAAATTCATCGACTTAAATTTTAATAGGCCTTTTAATAAGTCTAAAAGTGTTTTGCACGTAGTGTTTGTGTTGTGTTTTGCATTGTACAGCAAATTAGAAACATCTTTTATAAAAAAACAAAGAAAATACTAAAGTTAAAATCCTTCAGGCTGAAATTCAGGGCGTAACCGCTCGCCGTCAGGAAGAAACAAAAAATTAACGCTTGAGAATAAAATAATAAAAAAAGTTTTCAGAGATGATGTAACCAATTATTATTAAGTTGCGTCAGGTGTTTCTCTTCACGTGATATTTTCTCGAAGAACGAGTGGTTACTTTACCACCTAGTGATTTTCACCCTTGCTAGAATTCATCATTAGATTACTAAATAACTCAATTTAAAAATTTTTATATTTCGATGAAATTACATTCTGCAAATACAACCGTTCCATATGAGCTTGGAGCCAAAAATGGAGAATTTTGATCCGTTAGAAGTGGACAAGTGATATTCCCAGGAGCTTTGAGCTACAAAGAGGAGCTCCAAAAGAAGCTCCTATTTTTGCGGAGTTTGGGAAAAACCGCCATAACTTCGTCCAAGTATTTTATTAAAAAAAAGTATTGCCAATTTAGGGTCGACGGAGCCAAGGGAACTTGGAGCTGAAACTCGAAAATACTGGTACTGTACTGGAATTTTTTTTGGACAACCAGCAAAGGGTTTACGGAAAAAAAGCACCCGTGGCAAAGGCGGAAAAAAGCACCCGTGGCTATGACGGAAAAAAAGCACCCGCGCGAAAGGCGGGAAAAAAGCACCCGAGCGCAGGGCGGAAAAAAAGCACCCGAGCGCAGGGCGGAAAAAAAGCACCCGAAAGGAGCGCATGACAAATCGTGTGCAGCGACGTTGATTTATTACGTTATCACTATTGTATATACATTTGTTTTTTAGGAGTTTTTTAAATTTTGACCTTACAATGTTGTTAATTATAGATAGCAAACCTTTTCAGTAGTTTAATGTTAGAATTTTTAAATAAATATTTTCAAATTGAATCATATAATTGCGTAAAAAACGAAAATACTTTTAGGAAAGTTTTAAATATTAAATATTTTATTTTTGTTTTTAAGTCAAAGTCAGTTTTATTCCAGAAAACATACAACACATAAGCATAATTCAACATTGCGCACCGATCACGTTCGCGTAAGAGACCAAGACATGGTTTATTCTGAAAATATGGCTCAAAGGCTTAAGGATTTAAGCACTAAATTGAGCCATTTAAATTTTTCTATTTTATAAAGTGAGTAATTTTTTAAAAAATCATTGTTCGTCATTTTCGCTACATATAATAACACGCACGGCCTAATTAATATAAACAATTTGACCTAATTAATGTAAACGGCTTGACCTAATTTCAAATTTATTACGTAATGTATTTGCCAACACACCACTACTTTACTTTGAAAAATGTGAAAACCAGCACCACCAATATAAACTTAAAAAAGCTGTTAAATGTACAAATGAAATTAAAGGGAACTGTGTATAAAATGTTCAAATGTTTTCTAGCACTGTTTTCGTTTTACTGTTTTCCATTATACATTTGTAAAAGCCAACTTTATTAAGTGGTAAGTTTATAGTGCGCTAGATTTTAGTGGTCGTGCGTGAACTTTCGCTTTCCTGCGTAATTATCCATTTTATTATTGTCCTGCGGCAAATTATGACATAAAAATTTACTGTAGCGTATTTGTTATGATTTCACAAAGAAATAAATAAAAAACCGCAAATTAAAAGTTTGTGTAAATTTGCAGTTAACATAAATTGCTTGCAATTTGTTAGCATACAATTAACCAACTGAACACAAGAAATGTATTAATTTTATTTTATTTTTAATTATTTTATTTAACAAATAATTGTTAATTTAATCTTGTGTTTATCAACCAAATAAAAATCTTACATTAACTAAATATAAATAACCGCTAAACGCTACGAAATGTTTAAGTTAAGTTTTATAATACTGATAACGTAATAAATAAACGTCGCTACACGATATTTGTCATAGGCTCCCTTCGGGTGCTTTTTTTCCGGGGTAAGGGCGGGTGCTTTTTTTCCGCCCCGCGCACGGGTGCTTTTTTTCCACCTTAACACCGGGTGCTTTTTTTTCCGCCTTTGCCACGGGTGCTTTTTTTCCGTCACCCCAGCAAAGTATTGGTACTGGAATAAAATCTGAGTACTGTAACAACACTACTCCCTGGCCCCCAGGGGGTCAAACATCCCAAAAAAATTTTCAGGTCAAAAGTAAGGAATAAAAAGTGGCGGACATTTAATATATAACAATATGATCAAAATCGTACATACGTCGAGCAGGAAGCAAAACAAAAACTATCTTTTTTGCAGTGTAATTTGGCGAAAAATCGCGAAAACCGCGTGCGTTCAAGGCATCATAAAAAATTTGGGCGGGCCGATTTTGCTCAATTTTTTAGAAAAAACTCAAAAACGTATGGTCTAACATTAACACCTGATTAACACCCATTTTAAGTTTTTATAGGAACAATCCTAAATTTCGCGAGATCTCGCATGCCAAAAATCCGCATTTTCCATACTTTAGAAAACTGTCCGGAGCAACCTTATAGCTATTTAAATCCTATCCTTTTTAATTGTGTATTAATTCCAAATATATTTTGAGTTTTTGATAAAAAACTAAAACTCTAAGGTCAAGTAGAATGTAAATTTTGGAGAAAGCACTCAAAATGAAATTAGACTAGCTGACTTAATGCCTTAACCCCCCATCTACTTCCGGGTTTACCCCCCCCCCCTCAGAAAGTGACCGCTGAGCGAAGCGAAGCGGAACAAATTTTTGGTTTTTGGGGGTCCATTGGGGTACTAAAATTATTTTAAAGTTTGGCGCCGAGCGATTAGCGAGGCGCTAGAAAATTTTGATTTTTTAGCCTCCGAAAACCCCCAAATTTTACTATCTGGCGACCATTTCGGGGGGGGGGGGGGTGGCCGCCCCCCCAACCACTAACCTTATTTTTCCTCCTGTCCGACCGTTTCGCGGGGGGGAGGGCGGCCGCACCCCGCCGCCCTGGTTACGTCCCTGCCCTCACACCAGACCAATTTGCCCATATATGGTTCTACTGCCCACTTCGAGGTTAGGGGGAACATCACTATGTTTCACTTTAAGGACTTTTTAAAAAAAAATTTATAATTTTTTTAAATAATCTTCATGTATTCATTTCCTATCTTTATTCGCAGTTTTTCCCATCACGGTCATTCTTATTGGTCCACGAATCTAAAACACTATGAACATTAAGTATTAAAGAAAAACAGGGACAATAGTTTGTAACGAAACACTAAAAAATAGTTTTTAAAAAATTTAGTAAGTAAATTTACAAACTAGCAGAACAGATAACGTGCAATTGTTAAACATTTCCAGAAGTAAATCTATTTCTCAGAATGTCAAATTACTTGTGCCAGAAAATTACTATTATTTTTTAGTTCAAGTTTGCTTTTCGTGCAGAAAGGTATCGCTACTTGCTCGGCGCTCTTTCGCTTGCCTAGTTATAAAAAAATGTGTATATTTAAGTTAAAAGTGAAAAAATAAAACCAAGCGCATCGCATCTTTTATTATACATACGCGCACAAAAATATTAATGAAAACTAATAAACTGTTTTTATAAAGATATGAGATTTATTTCAAGCTAAAAAATTGAAAAGATACCTGCATTACTTCGAGGGCATATTTCATATCCTTATAATTTTTATTCTATCCACCATAACGGAGCCGGCTTCAAAAGGCACTTTCTAACGGACGGTCCTCCTTTCTGTCAGATCGTCATTAGTTTTGCTGATCAAAACCTATATTTTTTTCATTTTTTATTTGTATTATATTTACATATGGACATAGTTTTTGATGTTCTTATAAACGGGCTGGTTCCTTGATTTTGGACGTTATATAATTTTCTTGGAGACTGAGCAAAATTTTTGTTCAATATTTTTACCTCCATAATAATAAAAATCTTATGAATCCGGTGATTTATTCTTTAACAAAAGTGTACGATGCATTGGGCTTAATTACGAATTTTCTCTTTTAAGGAGCAATTTTTTGACAATATGTAAACTTATTATTTTGTTTTAAAACTCGTAAACTCCGATGATTGTCATTCTGTCAGCTTAAAACATAAATCATAGTACAATGAACTTGGGCGTAATCAGAATTAGAAAAGGTTCAAAACCAAATCAGAAAAGGTTCAAATATCAAAATACAGGAATTCAGGTCTTAATTTTTAACTTTATAAAACGGCCAAGGGCGTAGCCAGGGAGGGTTATGATGGGGGTTGTAACCCCCCCCCCCTTTTGGGCTGGCGGAGGTAAAAATTTGGGAGTCCGAAGAGTACAATTTTTAAAAATTTTCTCGCGCTTCGCTAGCAAT
>JASAMX010034180.1:0-11033 GCA_030248175.1 Microlaimidae sp. YZB2_3
GGGTTGGGGGAGTTGGGGCCCCCAAATTCTGAGAAGGGGGTTTAACCCCCACCTCCACTCAGAAGTGAGGGGGAGAAAAGGTTAACCCCCCTCCCCCCAATTTAGAAAAATTGAAAACAAATGTCTTTAAAATAATTTCTAAGTTCTAACTGTCTCCAAACTTAAGTTTTTAGGTCAAAATGAATGTTTTAAACAGTAAAAAGCTTAAAAGTGCAATAAAAAGGGTTTTTGAGCACCTAAATTAGCGTTTTTTACCTATTTTTTCTTTAAAATCGAAAAACGATATGGGTAAAATTCACTTCAGAAAAAAATATTATTATAGAATATAATACTATCTAATATAATATTATTATAATACTTCAGAAAAAAAAGTATTTTGCGTTTTTCGGACTTTAACTCCCCCTCAACGCGGGGAGGGGGTGCACATTTAACTTATATAGCGGTAGGGGGATTTCTAGACCGTGACGAGGTCTGAAACGGATCATCCATAATTTCAAAAAAAGAGACCCGGGTTCGAATTCTAGTACGGGTAATATTTTGCCTATTTTCATATTTTGTTTGTTTTTTGCCCTTCTCAGGTTTATTCCGCATTCCTGTTTCCAAAAAGTGAAATCCTTCTTCCATTAATTTTTGAAAGAGGAAAAACAGTGCACAGTTCTGCCAATATAATTTTTCTGGCACTATTTACACTTAAAAGTGCCGTACCGATCAAACTTTTTGTCTTAAATTTTGATTTTTTTTGTGAAAACGTCACCCCTGTCCCCAATAGGCTACAGAATTTAGAAAAAACGCGGTTTTTATGAAAAACTGAGTAGAATTAAATAAATTATATTTGCTTCTATTCGGAAAAAATTTAAAAACAGGTATTGAATATTGATTTTATTGCACGGTTCCTAGTCGGCTTAATGTAAACCTCAATAAAGTAAACAGAAGATTAAAATAACACTGTATAACTTGTTTAAAACAAAAATAAAAGAAATAAACTTTATTTATATAATTAAACATAACAATTTCAAATTAAGATAAATTTTAAAATTTTAGGAGCAATAACACAATAACAAGCTATTAGGATATTTTATTTATCACGTTTTCGTTAAAATTTAAAAAAATATTTTGTCAACAATTTACCTATCTTAGAAATTGATAATACACTTCAATTTAGACAAAGACAATCACAATTGACCTATGTAAATTGTTGTCATTTTTTTTACTTTTGGGGGAATATTTTGAATTAACTACTTATTACTAAAAAATTTTAGTGAAACAGACTTTTTTAAAATTTTTAATAGAGTATGTAAACATATGTAACAGTTAACTCGTTTGAGGCCCTTATAATATGACTATTTGGTCCAAGCAACTCAACTGTTGTTGGTGTCAAAATTCAAAGAACAAACTTCAAATCGTCAATACTACGTAATAAAAAGTCACAATCAGTGTAAATTCAAAGTGACTCTGACTCAAAATTATTAAGATAAAAAGAGTCACGGTTACTACGAGTATTTTATGATGAATTAATTCATTGTGTCACAGTAACGACGAAATTTAAAGCGAAATATTAATATCCAGACCCTGACTGTGCTCAAATTAATCTGCTCAGTCTCGAATTCTGATGGATTTTTAATTTAGTATTTCCTCTGACATAAAAGATGCAATCAGTATTAAAATTAAAGTGACTTAGACTCATAACCAAAGTTTATATTATTCGCGCCAAAAAGATAAAACGAGTCACAGTTACAAGTATTTAATGATTATTTGGACTGATTCCGCCATGCTAACGACGATTTGTTGCAGTAAAGAATTTCCGAATCGCGGCTTTCGATTCCCGCCGCCTCATTCTTTTACTTCTGCCACAGCTTGAGGCAATCCGTAATGTGTTGTTGTTCCGTGTGCTCGACGGCGCTGAATCATAGGTGTTTTTGGGGGGGGACAGAGGGGTGCACCCCCCCCCCCTAAAGCCAAAATTTTGGACCCCCCCTGGAAAAAATTCAGGGCCCCCCCCCCTCCCCCCCCAAAGCTGGAGAGCGGTCCGGTCTGACCCCCCTCCCTAGCGAGGCTGACCCCCCTCCCCCTCCCCCCTCCCGACCAATTTGGAAGTATATTTTTTTATTTACTGTCAAAAACACAGGTTTTTAGTTAAAAACAGTGTTTAAATACACTTTTTAGGCCTAAATAGGCTGTTTTAATACATAAAATTCAATATTAGACCTAAAAACACTTAAATTATTGAGTTTAAAAAATTTTGCTGAAAAATTGGACCCCCCCCTAAATTTGAAATCCCGCACCCGGGGTCGACCCCCCTCCTAAAAAGCCAAGGGGGTCCGGACCACCCTGGACCCCCAACTAAAAAATTTTGGCCTTCCACTTGGGGGTGGACCCGCCCCCTAGCGGACCCGACCAAAAACACCTATGCGCTGAATGGTTCCGACAAGCTAGATAACTTTCTAGCTTCTCATGTAGCAAATAGTCCCGGCGGCAGGCGACTTAATTCTTCTTCTAGCCTCTCCTGTGCTGGATTTCTCCCGCCGTGTGAGGAAATCCGCATCGTGGTCTTCCTTAATTACTATATGGCACTAAATAGTCCCGTTCTCCAACTTCAAAAGACTTCCAATTCGCTACTGCCTACCGCGGCTAACGCCCCTTGGCTTCTGGCTCGGTGCTTCCGCTCCACGTTCTGCTGCATGACGTAATGATCCCGGCGGTCTTCCATCATCTCGATCTCCGCCGCGTGCACGGACTGAGCGAGACGGAGGATGTGCGGGAGGGCTCCCAGCTGCCGATTGTTGACCCGCATGAAATCAAAGGCAACGCCCACGTTGCCCGGAACATCCGCCGGCATTAGCGGGATTTTCGGGTACCTAAAATTCATAAACATATCAATATTGGTCATCTTCCCTTGGAGCTCTGGGGTTTCAGAACCCCCGGAACTCCGCTTTTGTTGTTTCTTATCATAAAATCGAAAGCCACGCCCTTATTTTACGGAATCAACGGGATTTTCGGGTACCTAAACCATAAACATATACTTGTCATGTTTCCCGGAGCTTCGAACTCAGGAGCTCCAGAGCGATTCGCCGGAGTTTTGTTTTATTTTTGTAAAAATTCCATGAATAAACAGAAAGCCCACTACTGAGAGGTGGCTGTAAAATATGCAACGTCGTTCATTATGATATAATAAATATCGATTAATTTTTTTATTATTTCTATTTAATTTATATTTTTATTATTTTTAAATAAGATAATATTTACTAATTTATAACTATAATTTTAGATGAAAATGTAATTTACAAAATAGCTACACAATTTTATTACGAACAAAGGGAGCAAATAGGGCCCATAAACTGCACCTAAAAATTTAGATAAAATAATTTAAAACCTATTTCAATCATAAATAAGCCTAAAATCGCTCTAAAAAGCACAGCTCTGAAGTTCCTTCCGTTTTAAATGTCCAAATCGCCAAAGCTTGATATATAAAGGCAGAGAAACTACTAACAATACAACTATTGATTATTTTTACACAGCAGACAAACAAAGGGAAGGGATTTAATTTTTTATTTTGCGTTTTAATTTACTTTTACGCTTTTAAAAACCTGTGAACTAATTAGCCGTATAATAGAATAATACCGTTTATCCGTGGTTGTTGTTGTCTTAAAAAAATCTAAAAATATATTAAATGGTGCCTCTATTAAAAAAAAACGACAAAAACTGGCACAATGATGTAAAAATAAATCAATTTTAAATTTATTTAATTTTACCAACAAAATAAAAAAACCTAGAAAAAAAAGGAGTTTCTTGAAGTTAAAGCAATTTTTCATCATTTCGCACAATTAGGATTTGTTTATTTTTTATAACCTGGATGTTTTTTTAGCGTTTTGTTTTGCAGTTTTTTTCGTTCTTAAGAAAATATGATATCTAGTAAAAGCCCAGACAGTAGATTATTATATACATTTTTTATTACTAGATATTATTTATTGGTGTTATTTAATATCTTACATCAACTTTTTTACAAAAAAATTTAATTAAAATAACAATGTATCAGTTACAAGATTTAAATACCTAATTTTAATGTTATAATACCTGTTACTATTTGTTTTGTGTATTTCGTGTATCAATGTTCAAAAGATTCTTTAAAAAATAGAAAAGTAACATAAAGTAAATATAATTTTATAATATGAGTAATCAAATCGTGAAAGTGGCAATTGTAACTAAAGAAAATGAGTTCGCTAAATTTTGTTTTTATCCTACATTAAATGTTACCTGCCGGGAAACAGTAGATTTTATATTTTTTAAATTTGTTTTCTCGCTTCTTGTGGTAGAAAAATACAATTATACATTTGAAGTATTTCCGACTAAATTCTACGGTAACAATCTCAATGTTATGTCTGAAAATTCATCCGCGTCCGCAATAGGAATGCTTAGTACTAATGAGGTCGACTTCATAGGGAACATTGTATATATTACGGAAGAACGTAGTAAAATTTTTAACAATTTAGGAATTCTACTTCAATATCAGATGATTTTTTATTACAAAAAACCAAATATTCTTCCTCCGCGGATTGAAACTTTTAAAATAGTTTCGTGGGAGTTGTATGGATCTTTTTTGCTGATTGGGATAATTTACAAAACAAGGAAATTTTTATTATACGCTCTTGGATTTACTAGGGCTTCCGTACGATGTAAAAGCTTTTGGATATTCTATTGTTTAATTGGAACTATTTTTTTAAACTATTTTACTAGTTCACTGGTTTTATTATTTAATAGTAAAGAAGTGCAGCAAAATACATTTAGTTCAACAAGGGATCTAATAAATGCATTAAATACAACTCATCAACCGGTTGCAACCAGACACACAGCAACTGAAAGTATTCTTCTCAACATGCAAAACATTTACCAAAAGAGGTTTAATAATCTAAACGACACCAATAACTTCAGAGAAACAGCGCAGGATATTATTACTGAACTAAGAAACCGAAACTCTTCGAATATGCCGCTATTATGGTTTGCAGGAGAAGATGAAAAAATACTAATTGAATCAAAACACTGCGATATCCTTTCATTTCAATATGAAAAAACTTCAATAGGAACTTTTTATTATTCAAAATCGTTAAAATTATCGTTCAAAGAGCCTCAGTCGGCCTTACAAGCAGTTATAGAAGCAGAACATAAACGAATATATGCCAAGTATTTTCCTAAGAAAGCGTGCAATATTCCACCACAGAAATATGACAATTATCAGACGTTTTATCAATTATCTGTTTATCAAATTAAAGAAATTTTGGTACTGTTCTGCATATTACTTGTATGTTGCCTATTTTTTTTCGCGCAAGAAACTGTTATAAATAAATTTGTCTCTAGTTCAAAGTAATGTCTTTAATGTATTATAATGTAGGCAGCTGCGCATATGTTTTAGAATAAATAACCTATTGAATCAAATTATTAAAACGTTTTAGCAGTTAAAGTGTTTTAGCAAGCAAGCTAAATATAAAAAAAACTATTACTTCTAAATAAATATTTATTTCCGGCAGGTTACATAAATATTATAGCATAAATTAACAAATTGAAGCAGAAACACGTGTTTATTTTAATTAAGGCAGAAAAGAAAAATATTAAAGTCTGTTAAAAAATGATTGATACTCGCGAGGCTAACTTTAAAGCGTTATATCTCCAAAGGCCACAACGTATTAATACAGTGCTTATATCAGAGTGCAAGATTAGGCTTTCAAATATCAGTTAAATTTTTAAAAAATCTTTAATGACGCGATTCCAAAAAAATACAATGTTTTCCCGTTTCTTACTTACACATATATACACATAAAACAAACATAATGTTTCTAAATACTATGAAGACCTGTGCACGGTCTAGAAATTCCCCCCGTTTTATTAGAGGATTTGCCCCCCCAAAAAAAAATGAAAAAGTACCTTAAAATTATGACGCCATTTTTGACCCATGATGACGCCATCATCGCAAATTTTTGCCGTTTTTAGCCTATTTCAATGTATTTTAAGCCATTTTAGACCTATTTTTACCTTATTTCCGCTTTTGTTGTCCCTTTTTTTCCTTTCCCTTGTTTTCTTTTTTTTCTTTCCACCTACTTGCCCCCGTTTCAAAAAAGTTGCCCCCCTCGTGCCCCCCCCGTTTAGGAATTGCTCCCCCCTACAATAAAACCCCGGGGGCAGTGAACAGGTCTGACTATGTCAGAAGTGTCAAACTAAGATATCAGTAATGTTTCTTAACTACTCTTAGTTAGGAAATATAAAGAAAAATTAAATTAAAAAAATGTGTGGTTTCATATGATTTCGATTAAATTTCTGGCTACGCTACTGCTTGTGATATGTATAAACATTGTTAAAAAGATATGCATTATTATATGCATACTAGCATACAAAAACAAAGCATGAATAATTTTGTAAAAATTTATCTGAAGATAAACGTGCTATTTTTTCTATTTTAAACACAAATAAAAAAACATCCGCAGCTCAAAAAACTATTAAAATTTCTAAAATATGTTCTTCCACAGAGCGTTAATAAAATTATTACCTATTTGCATTGTTTTTAATTTTTTTAAAACATTAATTATTTTTTAATTTTAGTTCGGATTTTGGTGTTATTTAAAAAAACATAATTTATTTAGACCCAAATTGGTTGGTATGTAAATCTGATTTTTATTGTTATTGAATAATGACGTTATTTGATGAGTGTTATTTGATATTTTTTGTTTTATCCAGTATAAAAAATGAATTCTAATTAAGAAAAAAATAATGTATCATTTTACAAATTTATACTAAAGCTAAAGTCTTCCAGGATGATATTAAGGGAGTAACCGCTCACCACCAGGAAGAAATAAACATTAAACAGGTGAGTGATACAAATTTATTAAAAAGTTTTCAGCGGTTATGTAACCAATTATTATTTGGTTGCGTCATGTGTTTTTCTGCACGTGATATTTTCTGAAAGAACGTGTGGTTACTTTACCACTCATCTATTTTCACCCCGATAGAATTTATCTTTAGTAAATGCACGTAACCAGTTTTGTGGTTATCAATGTTATGGTTTATAAAAAATAAAGCATTAAAGTATGAATAATAAAATAGTAAGAGTGGCACTTTTGTGCTAATACAATTAAAATGAATTATATATTTTTCTAGGGTCTTTTTAAGAATCACACAACAGAACATACAAATCATTGTGAAAGGTGATCGCAGTGTGTCTATAAGAAACTAATCTATTGAATTATAAAGCACTAAAATATAAGCGTTGAGTTCGCCATTGATAATGGCGAACTTAATGACTTATCTTGTCGTTTCTTAGATAACAAGTCCGATTGTTTGGATTCATTTTCTGACCAAAGATTTAATTTTGGACTCAAATTAGAATTTTTTATTTGCAGTATTTGCAATTCCTTCTAAAGGGACTCCTTTTGTCAAAAGAATCTGATGATTCTAACACGATCAAAAATACAGAAAAAACAAATTTCGATTTTTTTTTCATGGAATCATTATGTCATACGAACGACGATTATTATCTTGTATACTATATTATAATAGAATTATAATATGGGATTATATAACCTCGTAATGTTTGTTTGTTTGCAGAAACGTTCCGATCTCCGAATATAAAATACGAATAGCTGTTCATATTATCTTACACAATATTAGCATTCACTACAATTACTTGAAAGAAAAAATCTGTTATTTGCCAGTAAATAATTACTATCTTAATAATTTATAAACGCGGCAGAATTGATAAAAGCATTTAGAACATCTAAATTTTTTAAATGCAATTTAATGATGGTAAAACTACAAAATTATTCTAAACTTTACCAAGTGGGACAAAGATTTAACAGTCGTAACTGGAGAAAATAATATCATGGGAACGGGTTAGATACGCGTTTTCAGGGTTTATTAGGTAAATAACAACTTTCAAAACCCTTTATTTTAACGCCATGAAATGAAAATAAAAAAATCATAAGTGTAAAAAAACTTTTCAGTGAAAGTTTTTACCGCTAAAACAAGATACGCATTTTTAAAAGTAAAAAGTTCGGAGAATAGATTTTTATACTAAAAAAAATTTTATACAGCTTTCCGTTAATTATCTTTATTTTAAGAACTTCAAAAAAGTGCCACCCTTCCCCTCTTTTTAGTCCCCAGTTTTTTTTATATTAAGGTCCGTTTTATCTGCCATCTAAATTAAATTTTCCAGTTGTTTGGACGCATTTCTATTAATAATAGGGTATATAATAATAAAAAAATATAAATAAGTGATAAAAATGTTTTACCTTGTGCTGAAATGAGTCAATATCGTCATCTCGGCACGCATTTGTTGGCTAAGATGTATTGCTTCCTCCACTGTTGAATGCTTTTTCTAAATTTTTTTATTTAAGTTAAGAGATTAAATATACTTAAAAAGCGATTCAGTAGAATAATGATGGTTAAAATTTGTTTTTAATGTAAAAAACATGGTTGAATATTCATTTCGTTATTTGGGGACGCGGGGACTGGCGGCTACAGCGTAATTCAGAAACAAAATATAATAATGTTTATTATTATTATCATAGATGAACAAGGGGGGTAGGGTGGGGTCCACCCTCCCTAGCCTCGAAATTTTGGGACCCCCCTCTCCTTCCAAAGTTTCGAATTTTTTACCCCTGACCACCCTCTAGATTTTGAAATCTGACCCCCCTCCCCTCTCGAAAAAATTTTAAGTACTTTTCAGGGACGTAGCCAGAGTTTCATTTGGGGGGAGGCGGATTGTAGTACAAAAAAAAATTGGGGGAGGGGCTCCCCCCGAAATTTTTTTTTTTTGGGGGGGGGGGGGCGGAGCCCCCCTTAATTTTTGAAAACGTTAAAAAAGCAGGGATAAACGTACAAAAAGCTGTATAATACACTGTTTTTGGCCTAATAACCTATTATCTAATGTTTTTAGCGGTAAAAACATGTTTTCTTAGTTAAAAATTACATAAGCACACATTGGCAGAGCCTGGATTTTACAAAAAAGGAATTTAGAGACGTTAGTATCAGACCCCTTGGCTAAACCCACATTGTAAACCAAAGCACATGAGCAGCATCTCGGCTCCAGGTCCGGCACAAAAGAGTCATGAAAAAAATCGCAGCTGGCACAAAAGAGTCCTGGCACAAAAGAGTCCCGTTCATGTGCCCAAGCGCTATGAGCGCTGAGGTCGGCACAAAAGAGTCCTCGCATAAAACCAACTTTTCACAGCTAACATACAATGTTTCTGTCCTCCAGTTTTTTATTTGTTTTTTTAATTAACTTCTTAAAAGTCTGTGGAGGAATTTTGAGGGTAAAAAATTAATGTTTTAAAGCATTTTTATTATTTAGTTAATAAAACGCTTAAAGCTTTGTAAAGCGTTTGAAAAATAAGAAAAAAATCATTGTTGTATTTGGGTATAAATCACATAATGTCGAATTATTGTTTTTGCCATAATTGAGTGTATGTCAAACAAAATCATGTCTAAATAATGATCTTAGTTGGAATAAATTTTTTGTTCATTGTTAAAATATTACAATTTTTATCTAACAAGTGTTTTAATCGTAATTGTAAGGACGACCGCAGATGTCATGTCAGACGACAAGATGACCAGACCACTGGGACTTTTTGCGCACAATGCCATTGCGCACAACTATGTACACATTAAAAAAAACAAAAAGACACTCTCTCCGCCCATTTGGTGATTTTTAACCAAATAACGAGTTAAAAACAACCAAAAATTGTTATATATACCTCCGAACAATACAGGTTCTGTACTTTTTTACCAGCTATTTAGTATTTTTTAATTTAATTATTCTGTGTTTTTAACTAAATATTTGATTGATTTTTCCAAACTATTTAGTTTAACATAATGAAATAAGCGTATAATTTTATGAAAATGCCCCCAGGTTTTAAGTTGTCGTAAAAATATTAACGGTCTTTCAAATAAAAATTTTTAAAGAAACTTTTGAAATTTTTTACAGAAACTTTGGAAATTCTTTTAAGGTCTAACGCAAACGTTATTACATACGAGACAATACATAGAAACGATTTTTAGCTACAAAAAACCACATTAAATATCTGGGTAACTTTTCTCCAGCCCGCTAATGGAAGGATTGAAAACTGTAATTATTGGAATAAACATTTGTTTTCCCAAGAAAAAAAAAACTAGCAACTTTAAAAAAAAGAATTTTTAGCTAAAAATCTTAACATTAACTGTTCGTCGTTACTTTGACAAAGAGACACACTCAGTATAAAATCAACGTGACTCTGACTTATTTTGTTTGGATTATTTGTGTGTTAAGATTTAAAAAAGTCACAGTTACGAGAATTTATGACGCTTTTTACTTATTGTGTCAGAGTAACGACGTGTTGAAATACGTCATAAGCTGGAAGACAGCTGTGAACATTGTATGAGAGCTGTAAAAAATTGATTTTATGCCAGGACTCTTTTGTGCCGACCTCAGCGCTCGCAGCGCTTTGGCGCATGAACGCATTTTCTCCAGGACTCTTTTGTGCCAGGACCATAGGTGTCCGACCCCTGACGGCTAGGGGGGGGGGTGGTTAGAATTTTTTTCCGCTTCGCTTTGCTCAGCGGTCACTTTCTATAGTATACAGACCTGTGCTCGGCCCCCCGGGGTTTTATTGGGGGGGGGGGCAATTCCAAAACGGGGGGGGGGCAACTTTTTGGAAACGGGGGAGCAGGAAAAGAGAAAGAAGGGAAAATGAAAAAGGGACAAAAAAAGCAAAAACAAGGTAAATAGCAAGTTGAAAATGGCTTAAATTACATTGAAATAGGCTAAGAACTGCAAAATCACGATGATGGCGTCATCATAGGTAAAAAATGGCGATAATTTCACAGGACTTTTTATTTTTTGGCGAGTGGGGGGGGCAATAAAACGGGGTGGGCAAATCCTCCAATAAAGCGGGGGGAGGGGGTATTTTCAGACCGTGCACAGGTCTGAGTATACATACATGTATCTCGCTATTTATCTTGCCTAATGCTAATGTTAGTACAATACAAAGTTAGTATTCGATTTTATTTATAATTTT
>JASAMX010034183.1:0-14804 GCA_030248175.1 Microlaimidae sp. YZB2_3
TTTATCTTGCTTCACAGAAAAAACTCAAATTACATAACAACACCCCTTTCTTAATTTAGAGTTTTCTAAAAAAGCCTGTCGACGTAATTTTTCCATATTCCTGCAAATTCTTTCGCTTCTGCAAAGGAATTGAAGGTCGCATATAAAGCCTTCTTTCTTTAAGCTGGAACTTCCGGGTCTTTCGTTAAACAAATAATTGTAACGGTTTAAAAGATCAAGGGCATGTAGTGGACAACCCTGATCATAGTTAGTGAACATATAGTTATTTTAACAAACCGCGGTTTTTCTCCAAAATATTTTCCAAGCCGTTCTGCTGACATTACCAAATGATAATGTTTATCGAGACCAAGATCTTGAAAGAAGGCCTTTAAAGGCTGGTTCATACTTATGACAAAACGTCCTTTGGACAAAGTCCAAAGGACAATTTTAGAAAAGCCAAAACGTCCTTTGGACTTTTTCCTTTGGACGAAGTATGAATGCTACTTATAAAGGCTATGGTATTGGTTATGAACTACTAAACTGGATAAAAGCATTTCAAACAGAACGCGAGCTTTGCTTAGGTAATTCAACATCGAGCTATATTCCTGTTACATCAGGGGTCCCCCAGGAGTCAGTTCTTGGTCCTATTTTGTTTTTATTATATATAAATGATATGGTCAATTGTATTGAAGGTTCGTGTGGAATCAAACTGTTTGCCAATGATGGCAAATTTTACCAATCCCGTTTAGACAATGACAATTCACATCTTTCAAACACGCTTAAAAACTTTTGTAATTGGTTAAAAACATGGCAACTCAGTATTGCATTTGAAAAATGTAACGTCTTGTCAGTTGGAAACAATTCGGTTGAACCTGTGATTAGAATCTTCATGAAAATCTAACAAATAACGTAACAAAGATGCAAGATCTTGGAGTTTGTACTAGTAGCAATCTAGAGTTTCAGCAATCATTGTAACAATATAACCAATAGAGCTATGTCAAGAGCTGGTCTTTTATTACATTACTTTTAACACAAATAACCCTTCTTACTAATACGTGCATTTAAAGTTTTTGTTAGGCCTTTGCTTGAATATTGCATTCCAGTATATAATCCATATCAAATAGGCAATATACGTAAAATAGAGGGCGTTCAGCGATATTTCACTGGTAGAATATGTCAAAAGTGTCATATTACATGTACTGATTATAAAGATCGTCTTCGATATTTTTATCTTGAATCTTTAGAGCTAAGAAGAGTAAAATCTGATTTATGTATGGTTTTTAACATGTTAAATGAACTGATTGATGTAGATTATAGAGAATTTTTTGATCTTGATACAAATCCTTAGCAGCTTACGTGGTCGTAACCAAAAACTAAAGTTAGTAGAAAAGTACAAGCTTGATTGCCGAAAATATGTTTTCTCGCAACGTGTAGTAAGCATTTGGAATAGTCTAGATCAAAGCATTATAAATTGTAAATCTTTGTCGTTGTTTAAAACCAGACTCGAAACTGCAAATTTGACCAATTTCTGCAAAGTTTTTCCTTTTTAGGCAGTATATTAGGTGTATTGTGTATTATTCTTATATAATATATATCTACCTTTACTTGCCTTTTTGTCAATTTATTTTATTTCATTTTATTTTATTGACAAATAAATCATTCTTATCTTATCTTATCTACTTAAAATTTGTTCTTTGGACAAAGTCCGAAGGACGTTTTCACGCTGTATTTGTTCTTTGGACAAAGTCCGAAGGACTTTTGTCCTTTGGACTTTGGAGGTTTTGTCATAAGTATGAACCAGCCTTAAATTTGACAAAAGGTTATTAAGCGATTCAGAACGTTTCTCCGGGAAGTTGGACAAAATAACTTGCGTTTTCATTTTTTTCTCGCTTGAAACCTCTTTAGCCGCGTAGGTAACGGGGGCTTGCGATGCAGAGATGCCCCTTTTAAGAATTGATGCATAGGAGTTGGTTTCCGTACTGTCAGTTGGTAAGGTGCCGCTGATAGCACAGCACAAAGACTCGAGCTTCGTGGTGATTTCAGAATTGTCCTGCTTGAAACTTGTCTTAAGTTGATTAATGGCTTGTTCGTTTTGAGCAATTTCGCCGGACAAATCATCAAAGGAGGCGAGCTTTCCGAGCAGATAGTAGTTTTATCAGCGAGTTTTAACCGTGTAAGGAGTGAGCAATCCGGTTTATTGGAGTGAAATCGTAACATATCTCCTGAAAGTTCAAATAATTGCTTAGTGGATGCATTGGCTTTATAAATGGACAATACTAGGCATTTAAAATGGTAGTTTTCACTGCAAACGTAACACTGTGTGAGAAAAATTTAGCTGGCCTGCCGGTTTCTGACACACAAGGCAATTATCCTCGATAGTTTAACATCTTTAACGCCAGCTGTGCATTCCAAGTCGTTGCTGTTGCTGTTATTCATGGCGTCATTGTTAAATTTACAAATTATGCGTGAGAACAATGTCTTTAGCAAAAAGAGTCACAGTCAAAATATCCAACAGCTGGAGAAGGCAAAGTTAACATTGCAGGGCAGAAAAAACAAACAAGAAAAAAGTTTGAAAAAAGAGTCACAGTAAAATGTAACAATATTTCAGCAGAGTTCCGAAAAGATTATGGCACCACCACGACAGACACAGAAAAAGTAATCCATATTTATTACTTTTATTAGTTGAAGTAAAAGTAAAAGTAATTTTTTTACAACACTATTTTATAAATCGGTTTAAAATCTTACCTGCTTAAACTTTGGAATAAATACTGACTTCTCGAAAATGTATTATCTATTAAATGCTAGAAATTTATCTAAATATTTTTAGACTCCAGTTTTCAAAACCCAAGACTATTAATCGGACAAGCAAAATAATCTCATAACTAAAATACAGTTTTGAAATAAAAGGGATAATTTCTATAGTCATTAAAGCATAAATTTTTAATGTTTTTGATTGCCCAACCCTATTTTTTGATATATCCGCGTTGTAGATTTAGAATTTACAATTCACTACATAAAACGCAAAACATATATTATATTTTTTAGCTTCTAGTGGTATAAATAAATACAATGAAAAGGACTGCGAAACAAAACCTGTTGTGACACCGTGTGATACATGCAGTTCTAGAAGATGACGTCAAAGAATTTATTACCACGATGGAATCGTTCAAAATTACAACGAAATCATAATCAATGGGATCGAAGCTTATTTCTGATTGATATTTATTAATTTTAAGCTAGAATAATATTTTGTCGGAAGTGTTTTTGGAGGCAAAATTCAAAAGTTCGATTTTAACTGATGTAAAACTTTTTGTATTAAAAATACGTTTAAACGTTGATTTTATCAAAAAACGTTGAGTTGAAAAACTTTAAAATTTAAAACAAAATTTAAACGTTGAGTTCAAAAATCAAAAATATAGTAAAACTATAAAAAAGATGGTTAGTTTTCAATTCACCCGAAATTAAACTTGTGGATTTTGATTTTTTTTTACTCTTTAGACAAAGTTTAAGCTTAGTTTAACTTGGTCTGGAAAAAAATTGTTAAAAATTTTAATTACAGCTGACTGTTACTTAATTTTGTCATAGTGATCGCATATTGCGAATTGCATATTTTTCCGATAGTAAAAACCCTCTCATTGAAACAGAAATTGATCAGTGTTAAAGACCTTCACAGAGTTATTACCTTATAGAATCATTTTTAGCCAATTAGGGCTTGGAAAGAAATAGAGATCTTTCATTCATTGAAGATCCAATTTTTTCCCAAGCGCTAAATAACTAAAAGTGATTCTTACAGCTCCTCCCACAGCCATTCCCATAGAAAAAAAGATATATGACGTGATCCCGAATTCTGCATGATATTTTGAGGGTCCCTAAAATCCTAACATGTTATTTTTTAATATGTGGTCCAATTTTTATTGTTTCTATATCTATTATATAAAAAAAAATTAAGACAAATTAATTAATATTGCAAAAAAAGCTAAATATGTGGTTACATTTGCGTGTTATTAATTTGCTTCCTTCGAAATTTTAAAACTACAATGAATGTTTTTTTTTACTTTTCTTTTGTCTTAAAAAATTGTCAGTTTATATCATTGTAAAGATAATTTTTTTATAAATCTGTGTGCTTATATATATATACGTTCAGTGAGTTAATACAACGTGTCTGTTTTTAGTTTGTTTTGGCGGTGTATTAACCATTTCTGATTTTTATCGCTTTATCGATTTTTTTTTATCGCTGCTCAGAGGCTGAGTGTTTATCGCGTCTCGCGTCTTACTGTAAAAAAGCCGCCGACATTGAGCTGTACTGGTGCAATTATTTTTCCGCTTTTCAACCGCATTTTTCGGTTTTAAAATCGCAAAAAATTAAAAAAAAACAGGTTGGGTTTTATTCCGGTGTGGGTTAAATTTAACCTACTTTAGGAAGATTTAATTTAGTAAGGTTGTGGCACACTAGCAGATGTTACCACTTGCATACTAAAGGTCCCTAGATCGAGTCCCGGCTGAGATGTGTTGCATTGTGATAATATTGCTTGTTAATATTGTTATATATGTAGTATTCGGTTGCGCAATTACTGCTAAGTAACATCGGCCTAGCGTATCCGGCTTTATTCGAATAAAAAAACTTTATTTTAATTTTGTTTAATTAAATTAAAGTTTAAAATTTAATTTATTCATTGTGATAATATTGCTTGTTAATATTGTTATATATGTAGTATTCGATTGGCAATTACTGCTAAGTAACATCGGCCTGGCGTATCCGGCTTTATTCGAATAAAGAAACTTTATTTTAATTTTGTTTAATTAAATTAAAGTTTAAAATTTAATTTATTTTACGGGGGTCGCATATTTAACCCAACGGGGTTCAAGTGTTATGAAAAAGATGCACAGTTAGGAAATAAATTTATTCTGTGGTAATACATTTTTTTTATGTGTTCTTGAAATAAAATGAAATTCCTTACATTACTAACATTCGCAGTATCTTGTAATAAAATGTATTGTTTTACACATAGTTACTACATATAAAAAAATGCAGATACTAAAATAATACATGCAAAAAATATTATAATACAACAACCTAGAATGTATGAAATATAAGTGATAGGAAACACAGACCCAAAGTTAAAGGCTTCTTATATCTGTCTACTGAATTTGGTAAAATTGTTAAAATTACTTTTCTTGATTTTCTCTCTGAAACCTTTAAAGGCGAATTTTATGAGGGTGAAAGTAGCTGGGTGGTAAAGTAACCATTCGTTCTCTGGGAAAAATGGAGAGAAAAGTCTCACTTTTGAATTTGTGTGCGACTTTTCTCTTAAAAATACGCCATTTTTTGCTAGTTTTCCCGCGCTGCGATTTTTAACACAGTGCTAGTTTTTTCGCAGTAGTGACTGCGACTTTTTTTCACTCTATACTACTTTACTCACTGCGATTATTTACTGCGATATCTTTACTCTATACTATTTTTGCATTGTGATTATTTTCGCAGTGCGAGTCTAGCTGCGCAACAAAAAATTGATACAGACGCTGGTAGATATTTTAATAGAGTAAAACACTTCAAAACTTGTTTTATTTAATTTTAAAACGTTTAAAGTTGTTTTATTTCATTAAAACTAAAAAGTTTTAATATCTAAAGGTAAAAAAACGACTGTTACTCATTTAAACACAAAATTTTCGCTCCGTTTTGTTTTTTTTGTTTTTTGTTGTGCAGCCCGACTCGCAGTACAAAAAAAATCGCAGTGCCCGCTGCAAGAAAACTAACACTATGTTAAAAATCGCAGCGCAGAAAAACTAGCAGAAAATGGCGGATTTTTGCGAGAAACGTTGCACACGAATTCGAAAGTGCGATTTTTTTACAAAATTTTGATCAAAAATTTAGTGTACAGTTGGAAATTCTTTTTGTGTTATATATTCTTGCTACCTCCAAACGTCGCCCAATCAAAAAATTTAATAAAAGACAGGTTACTTATTTTTTTTACAATTTTTAAAAAGTAACAAGATCAAAAAGAATTTACCTTCCTTCAAGTGATTTTAAATTTAAAATTCTTAACTTTTCTAAATAGTTACTTTTGCCTTAGTGAAGTATTGGGTTTTTTTAGTTTTTAGGCATAAGTATGCAAAATTGAAAAAAAATTCTGTAAAACAATTGTAACTGTCTGAAAAAAGAGAAAAATTTTTTTCGTTATCTGTTTACAAATTCACATAAGTTTTGTAATAGAAAACGAAAAAGGGGATAAGGGAAAGGGAACCCATATTTACTATGTAATGTATAGGGGTTGCCCACAACTCGTACCCGCCGACTCGCTCCTGGCCCAACTCGCTCCCAGCCCAACTCGCTCCCGACCCAACTCGCTCCCAGCCCAACTCGCTCCCGACCCAACTCGCTCCCGGCCCATGGCCCATCTCGCTCCCGGCCCAACTCGCTCCCGGCCCAACTCGCTCCCGGCCATCTCGCTCTCAGCTAGGGATCGACCGGGGCCCCGGCCGCGGCCCCGGCTTGCCCCGGCACTTTTTTTCCACCCCGGCCCCGGCCCCGGCCCCGGCAAACGCAATTCTCTCTACCCCGGCCCCGGCCCCGGCCCCGGCAATTTAGCTGTCAAATGAGCCGGGGCAAACCGGGGTATGGCCCCCTAAGAATGCAAATTTTAAAGCGCTTCTAAACATTTTTGACAGTGAAATATTATACAAGATTTTATCTACAGAGCTAATTTAATTGTTTTAATATTAGGATATTTATTGTTTATTATGCTATATTAAGATTTTCTAAAGCCTCTTTATTTTATTAAGATTCCTTATTTTAATAAACGAATCCTTATTCTAAAAATTTAAAGATTTCTTGAGTATTAAAAGCCGTTTGTAGATTTTATTTACAAGATGAGAGTTTGACAGTAGATATCTATGGTTGAATTATATCAGGCTGACCTCTAGTAAGTTTGTATAAGAGACGTTAACGGATCAATTAAAATTGTGCAGTTATAAAATTTTTTTAAATAAACAAACTGGAACGCATAATTTTTTAATTCCTGCTTTTCAAAAAATATACATAAATTAGTCAACTTTCACGCTTTAAAAAATTGTATTTTTGTTCCAAATTGTGTAATTTGATAAATAATTGTTAAAATAGGGTATTTAATCTTAAATATAAAACCGGTTTTACTGAAAGTTTTAAATGATTTTAATGTTAAATAGTCGATTCAATACTGCAAATCATCGAGGTCAGCTAGGTTTTATTTGCCTCTATAAACACAAGATGTATTTTCATATATTGGAGTTATTTTAATATCATTGTTAATATCAAAAATATATAAAACAAGAGGATTTTCGGCTAGACAGGGAATTTTTTACCTAAATTTTACAAGAAATGTTGCACTTGTGACTTTTCACGCGCAAGCTATTTTCTGTGCACTCAATAAAACTTTTCTCGCACAGCGATATTTCGTACACCAAAAAACTCGTTTTTTCTAAGATTATTTTACTAAATCGCTTTGTGCAAAAAATTAGCAGAAAATGATGATTAAATTCGATCATGTGTGAGTTGATTAGAACGGTTTATTGTACAACTGGACATATTTGCTTGGATTATATATTCTTGCGTTTATTTTTAGGTGAATATTGGAAATTGTTTTTAAATTTTGTTACGTTAAAAAAATTCAAACTGATGTCTAGTCTTTATTTTAGAATTTTTAAGTTTATTGTAAATCTAAATTATAGTATTCATAAAATTTTTAAAAAAAACCTGCGGAGTCAGTCCGGTTTTTTTGAACAGGGTCCGGCACAAAAGAGTCCTGAAAAAAATCGCAGCTGGCACAAAAGAGTCCTGTCACAAAAGAGTCCCGGCACAAAAGAGTCCTGGAAAAAATGCGTTCATGTGCCCAAGCGCTGCGAGCGCTGAGGTCGGCACAAAAGAGTCCTCGCATAAAATCAATTTTTCACAGCTAACATACAATGTTCCTGTCTTTCAGTTTTTTTATTTGTTTTTTTAATTAACCTCTTAAAAAGTTGTTTGAAAAATTTCGAGGGTAAAAAATTAATGTTTTCAAGTACTTTTATTATTTAGTTAATAAAACGCTTAAAGCTTTGAAAAGGGAAAAAAAAAAAAAAAAAAAAAATTTTTTATTTCAGGTAAAAAATAAAATATTTGTGGCGGATAGCGTTGAGCAGTTTAGGTCAACTAAATTAACAATATTAATTCATGTCTTAAGTAGTCACTACACTCGCGTTCAATCATGGTTTCATTTCAATTTAAAACATTTTTAAAATATATTAATGTATGCGCTGTAATCAAATTACAGTAGCCCGCGCCTGTCGCCGCGCGTGTCAAAACAGTCGCTTATAGCAGTACGTGCGCTCCACGCGGTGCGTGGGCCCAGTGGGTTCCGTAATTATTGTTTTGCGCTTTGTAGTTTGTGACTAGTCGTTACCGCCGGATTCGGAACCCTTGTTGGCAGTACCCGCCTAGGTATTTATATTACATTACCTTATTTTTATCCGATAATTACCCACTTGAGATGCCAACCGCTATAGTTGGTTTCGACCAACTTAGGTAAGGAATTTGTGTTGAGTGGAGAGTTCGCAGAGGCTGTCTGTGAACTCTCCTTTGAGATAAGGCGGCATTTTTCGGAAGTGTTCTGGTGGAGTGACTACGATCTTGGGTACAGGTATTTAATAAGGAATTTTGCACAAATTTGCACGTAATCTACCACCGTATTTGGTAGCTAATTTTACCTAAGTTAAATAGGTTACATAAAACCCTCAGTGGTGTGTCGTCAAGGACAACCACTGGCTTCGTAAAAAAATATCGTTCTATTTTCCAATCGGGTAAATTTCTAAAAAATTAATTATTTAAAACTAATTCAAACTCAAGCCTCTAACTGAATCAATCAAAAATAGTATTTTAAAAACTTATAAATTTACTTAATTTTCTTTAAATTAAATTTGTGTTTTTAATTGCTAAAACCAGTTTTTAAAAAGGCTAAAAAGTTATAGCCTTAGCGTTTCCAAACGCCTTAAAAATAGTCTTTTCTTTTTGTTAATTCAAATTGCTCAAATTGCTCAATGTGCGCAAAAGTAGTCTATTCCTTTGTTCGCCGCAACGCGGTCTGTTGCGCTCGTAAACGCTCATAAATAAACGTTTTGTGTAATCTGTTGTGTAACCTATTTATCTCCGCAAGTAATCAATCTGCCAACGCAGTGTTTAATTCATAAAACACGTAAACTAGGCATTCACTGCGTTTAAACAAATAAGTTTTAAAAATTACAAGTAAACATATTCAGAGCAAGTCCCACACGACACATAGAAACCACGGAACCCAAACTACTTGCCAATCCCTCTCTTTTCCCCTCATCGAAACGTTAAAATTGTACTAATAATTTTAATGTTTCGTTGATAACTAATCCCCACGACAAATCTCGTC
The DNA here is from genome assembly GCA_030248175.1 of Microlaimidae sp. YZB2_3. Lineage (NCBI taxonomy): Eukaryota > Metazoa > Nematoda > Chromadorea > Desmodorida > Microlaimidae > Microlaimidae sp. YZB2_3. Next base: position 9,387 of record JASAMX010034183.1, read on the forward strand.
CCTGTACTTTATGCTGTTCGTTTCCTAGTTCGGTAGCTTCATATTTTCCATGCACACCGGGCTTTGAGGTCTTGAAGGAACTTTTTGAAAACCCAAGCAAAGCTTGGGTCGGTAAACACTATTCATTTTCAAACCCGTTGCTTCAAGGTTTCGCCCATTTAATTACTCAGGTGAGGTTACCGAGCTCAGTGAAAAAATTGAGCTTACAACTCTTTGCTGGAAACCCTAACTTTTTGCAGAAGTCTGACTCCATCAGACTTCTCAAAACACGTTCAAACCGTACTGGTATTTTTAATGTTCCATACCAGTCCCTTACCTTCCCCTCTTTAGCCTGCATAAAGTACTGTCTTCATCTTCAATTGAACGAACATTTTGCAGGAGCAAACCCCATTTGCCCCAACAACAGGTAATGTTTCACTGTAATATTACTGTCAAAGCAAACCCACTCATTTGGTAGCATCATTTCGTATTTGGCCCTGCACTTTGTGGAAAAATTTAAATGGGCGCAAAAAAGCAACGGTATTGAATAAAAAAAAAAAAAAAACAAAAAAAAAAAAAAAACAAAAAAAATAAGTTCAATCTTCCCTTCCTCAAAAAGTTCCTGCATCTAATTAAAAAGACTCTATTTAAACAGAGGAAAAAAGAGAAAATAAGGTATGAAACATTAAAAAACCAGTACAATTTTGGTTCATTTTGAGAAAATATGAAGACTTCTCAAAAGTAATTAAATGGGGAAAACGAACAGCATGAAATTCCACTGTTTACAAAAAGTTCCTTCAAGACCTCAAAGCCCGTTTGTCATGGAAAATATGAAGCTACCGAACTAGGAAACAACAGCATAAAGTAAGACGAGAATCGTGGGATTACCCGAAACATTAAAATTATTAGTACAATTTTAACGTTTCGATGGGGGAAAAGAGAGGGATTGGCAAGTAGTTTGGGTTCCGTGGTTTCTATGTGTCGTGTGGGACTTGTACTGAATATGTTTACTTGTAATTTTTAAAACTTATTTGTTTAAACGCAGTGAATGCCTAGTTTACGTGTTTTATGGATTAAACACTGCGTTGGCAGATTGATTACTTGCGGAGATAAATAGGTTACACAACAGATTACACAAAACGTTTATTTATGAGCATTTACGAGCGCAACAGACCGCGTTGCGGCGAACAAAGGAATAGACTACTTTTGCGCACATTGAGCAATTTGAGCAATTTGAATTAACAAAAAGAAAAGACTATTTTTAAGGCGTTTGGAACCGCTAAGGCTATAACTTTTTAGCCTTATAAAAACTGTTTTAGCACGAAAAACACAACTTACATTTAAAGAAAAATTAAGTAAATTTATAAGTTTTTTAAATTATTATTTTTAAATTCAGTTAGAGGCCTAAGTTTGAATTATTTAAATATTTGATTTTTTTAGAAATTTACCCGATTGAAAAATAAAACGATATTTTTTTACGAAGTCAGTGGGTGTCCTTGACGACACACCACTGAGGGTTTTATGTAACCTATTTAACTTAATTAAAAATAGCTACCAAATACGTTGGTAGATTACGTGCAAACTTTGTGCAAAATTCCTTATTAAATACCTGTACCCAAGATCGTAGTCACTCCACCAGAACACTTCCAAAAATGCCGCCTTATCTCAAGGAGAGTTCCCAGACAGCCCTGCGAACTCTCCACTCAACACAATTTCCTTACCTAAGTTGGTCGAAACCAACTATAGCGGTTGGCATCTCAAATGGGTAATTTATCGGATAAAAATAAGGTAAGTAATATAAATACCTAAGCTGGGTCTGCCAACGTAAGGGTTCCCAAATCGGGCGGTACAACAATTCTCCAAGTTAAAAGCGCAAAACAATAATTGCGGAACCCACTGGGCCCACGCACCGCGTGGAGCGCACGTACTGCTATAAGCGACTGTTTTGACACGCGCGGCGACAGGCGCGGGCTACTGTAATTTGATTACAGCGCATACATTAATATATTTTAAAAATGTTTTAAATTGAAATGAAACCATGATTGAACGCGAGTGTAGTGACTACTTAAGACATGAATTAATATTGTTAATTTAGTTGACCTAAACTGCTCAACGCTATCCGCCACAATAAACGGTTTTATATTTAAGATTAAATACCATATTTTATTAATTATATATCAATACTCAATTTGGAACCAAAATACAATTTTTTAAAGTGTGAAATTTGACTAATTTATGTATATTTTTTGAAAAGCAGGAATTAAAAAAATAATGCGTTCAAATTCATTTATTTAATTTTTTATAACATCACAATTTTAAATGATCCGTTAACGTCTCTTATACAAACTTACTTAGAGGTCAGCCAGATATAATTCAACCATAGATATCTACTGTCAAACTCTCATATTGTAATTAAAATCTACAAACGGCTTTTAATACTCAAGATATCTTTAAATTTTTAGATAAGGATTCGTTATTAGAATAAGGAATCTTAATAAAATAAAGAGGCTTTAGAAAATCTTAATATAGGATAATAAACAATAAATATCCGAAATATTAAAACAATTAAATTAGCTCTGTAGATAAAATCTTGTATAATATTTCACTGTCAAAAATGTTTAGAAGCGCTTTAAAATTTGCATTCTTAGGTGTCCTTACCCCGGTTTTTCCCGGCTAATTTGACAGCTAAATTGCCAGGACCGGGGCCGGCGCTGGGGTAGAAAGATTTTTGTTTGCCGGGGCCGGGGCCGGGGCCGGGATGGAAAAAAAGTGCCGGGGCAACCGGGGCCGGGGCCGGGGCCTGGTCTCCGGTCGATCCCTAGCTGAGAGCGAGATGGCCGGGAGCGAGTTGGGCCGGGAGCAGAGTTGGGCCGGGAGCAAGATGGGCCATGGGCCGGGAGCGAGTTGGGTCGGGAGCGAGTGGGGCTGGGAGCGAGTAGGTCAGGAGGCGGTTCGGGCTGGGAGCAGAGTTGGGCCAGGAGCAAGTAGGCGGGTACGAGTTGTGGGCAACCCCTATACATTACATAGTAAATATGGGTTCCCTTTCCCTTTTATCCCCTTTTGAGTTTTCTATTACAAAACTTATGTGAATTTGTAAACGAATAACAAAAAAAATTTTTCTCTTTTCAGACAGTTACAATTGTTTTACAGAATTTTTTTTCAATTTTGCATACTTATGCCTAAAAACTAAAAAAACCCAATACTTCACTAAGGCAAAAGTAACTATTTCAAAAGTTAAGATTTTAAATTTAAAATCACTTGAAGGAAGGTAAATTCTTTTTGATCTTGTTACTTTTTAAAAATTGTAAAAAAAATAAGTAACCTGTCTTTTATGGGGATTTTTGAATTGGGCAACATTTTGGAGGTAGCAATATATAACACAAAGAATTTCCAACTGTACACTAAATTTTTGATCAAAATTTTTTACTAAAAAAATCGCACTTTCGAATTCGTGTGCAACGTTTCTCGCAAAAATCCGCCATTTTCTGCTAGTTTTTCTGCGCTGCGATTTTTAACATAAGTGTTAGTTTTCTTGCAGCGGGCACTGCGATTTTTTTTGTACTGCGAGTCGGGCTGCACAACAAAAAACAAAAAAACAAAACGGAGCAGAAATTTTATGTTTAAATGAGTAACAGTCGTTTTTTTTACCTTTTTAATATTAAAACTTTTTAGTTTTAATGAAATAAAACAACTTTAAACGTTTTAAAATTAAATAAAACAAGTTTTGAAGTGTTTTACTCTATTAAAATATCTACCAGCGTCTGTATCAATTTTTTGTTGCGCAGCTAGACTCGCACTGCAAAAATAATCACAATGCAAAAATAGTATAGAGTAAAGATATCGCAGTAAATAATCGCAGTGAGTAAAGTAGTATAGAGTGAAAAAAAGTCGCAGTCACTACTGCGAAAAAAACTAGCACTGTGTTAAAAATCGCAGCGCGGGAAAACTAGCAAAAAATGGCGTATTTTTAAGAGAAAAGTCGCACACAAATTCAAAAGTGAGACTTTTCTCCATTTTCCCCAGAGAACGAATGGTTACTTTACCACCCAGCTACTTTCACCCTCATAAAATTCACCTTAAAGGTTTCGAGAGAAAATCAAGATAATTTTAACAATTTTACCAAATTCAGTAGACAGATATAAGAAGCCTTTAACTTTGGGTCTGTGTTTCCTCTCCCTTAAAGGTCAGACATTCTAGGGTGTTGTATTATAATATTTTTTGCATGTATTATTTTAGTATCTGCATTTTTTATATGTAGTAACTATGTGTAAAACAATACATTTTATTACAAGATACTGCAAATGTTAGTAATGTAAGGAATTTTCATTTTATTTCAAGAACACATAAAAAAAATGTATTCCACAGAATAAATTTATTTCCTAACTGTGCATCTTTTTCATAACACTTGAACCCCGTTGGGTTAAATATGCGACCCCCGTAAAATAAATTAAATTTTAAACTTTAATTTAATTATAAACAAAATTAAAATAAAGTTTCTTTATTCGAATAAAGCCGGATACGCCAGGCCGATGTTACTTAGCAGTAATTGCCAATCAAATACTACATACTATAACAATATTAACAAGCAATATTATCACAATGAATAAATTAAATTTTAAACTTTAATTTAATTTAAACAAAATTAAAATAAAGTTTTTTTATTCAATAAAGCCGGATACGCTAGGCCGATGTTACTTAGCAGTAATTGCGCAACCGAATACTACATATATAACAATATTAACAAGCAATATTATCACAATGCAACACATCTCAGCCGGCAGGAACTGATTTTAGGGACCTTTAGTATGCAAGTGGTAACATCTGCTACTGTGCCACAACCTTACTAAATTAAATCTTCCTAAAGTAGGTTAAATTTAACCCACACCGAAATAAAACCCAACCTGTTTTTTTTTTATTTTTTTGCGATTTTAAAACCGAAAAATGCGGTTGAAAAGCGGAAAAATAATTGCACCCATACAGCTCAATGTCGGCGGCTTTTTTGCCAGTTGCAAGACGCAAGACACAATAAACACTCAGCCTCTGAGCAGCAATAAAAAAAATCGATAAAGCGATAAAAATCAGAATGGTTAATACACCGCCAAAACAAACTAAAAACAGACACGTTGTATTAACTCACTGAACGTATATATATATAAGCACACAGATTTATAAAAAAATTATCTTTACAATGATATAAACTGACAATTTTTAGACAAAGGAGGAAATAAAAACATTCATTGTAGTTTTAAAATTTCGAAGGAAGCAAATAATAACACGCAAATGTAACCGCATATTTAGCTTTTTTTGCAATATTAATTAATTTGTCTTAATTTTTTTTTATATAATAGATATGGAGACGATAGAGAAAAATTGGACCACGTGTTTAGAAAATAACATGTTCAGGATTTGTAGGGACCCTCAAAATATCATGCAGAATTC
>JASAMX010034185.1:0-27019 GCA_030248175.1 Microlaimidae sp. YZB2_3
CCAGATTAGATTTCAAAATCTAGAGGGAGGTTAGGGGTAAAAAATTCGAAAATTTGGGGGGAGGGAGGGCCCCCTGAATTTTTTTCTGGCGGAGAACAAAATTTCGAGGCAAGAGAGGGTGGACCCCACCCTACCCCCCTTGTTCATTTATGATTATTATAGACTTAAAATTATACTAAAATTTGATGTCAAGGATTTTTCGTTCCCGTACTCACTTGTAGTGGTCATCTGGTACCCCCATTTCGGGTTGTCGATCAACAGCTTCTAGATTTCTGTTAATAAAACCGAACGAAATGTTTCTGTTTTTCGATTTCTTTCGTCGGTCCTCTGCGAGGACTAACGAAATGCAACCTGCCTACAACAAACTTAGTGTTCTATTTTTAGAAAGAATGGAAAAAGACGAAGAGGATTCCTACGTGTTCATGTCAGGGATCAACGCGTTAGCGGCGTTGGCTACTGTAGTTCCCGAAAAGACCATGCCCTCTTTGCTCAACATATTTACCGCTTGGGACCAATCTCAACGCAGTACTGAACTACGGGTTTTAGTCGGTGGAGTTTTGGCCAAACTCTTGGAACAGCAAGGTAAACACGATTACTTCAAACCATACATGGGCAAGTTGGTCCGGAGTGGTGGGGTTAAACCCCAAAAAAGTGCAAAAAAAACAACCAAAAATGTTTGGGATGGGAGGGGAGGGGCAGAACAACGAACTCTATTTCCTCGCCCACAGATCAAGATATCTGACGCTTTTTACGTATCAATGCATAGATGGGCAGTCGTCCTCTCAGATTTTTGAAAAAATCTCAGTCGCCGCGAGCAGCCAAAAATATTTTGTCATGTATCCTTTAAACATTTCATTTCTAGGCTAGCCTATTAGGCGTATAGGGTAAAATATAATCTCCAAAACCGCTTAAGAGTGATAGATGTTTATCTAATAAGAGTTATAGATTTTTATGCGGGATTGTTATTTTTGGAACAATGGGGGCATTGGGGCAGGACTGGAAAAGACGGCCATTTGCTACCCTCCGCCTTCCGAAATTTGGCAAATCGGATGAAAGGGGCTCCCTTACGTTTTTTTTTAATTTTGGAAAAAAAAATTTTGTTTACTTAAGGTAATTTTGATGGTAATTTTTATTGTTAAGCAGTACTATCTTTTACGTCAATCACACGCGTTTCATACGAGATTGGACTTTGTATCGCAGTTACATAGAAGATCAGGTTAATTTTGTCCAGTATTGTATTTCAGCCATTGAGTTTGTTGTGCTCTCCATAGCCACCATCGTTACCCAAGTTATGTAAATGATTTTTATTTTGTATAAAAATATCGATTAGATAGATTATCTTACCTACCTTACTTACATGTTTTATTATTAGCGAAAATAATACCCAATTATCTAAACTATAAAAATACACAAATAAATAATAATTTTTATTGTATGTATTACTTGCTTAGGTGTAAAAATGATTGTTTTTTTGTTTCTAAATTCGTATATTTTATTTAGGTCACGTTAGTCGAACTTATGCTGAGCAAATTCTTGCAGTGTTTCTTGCACTTTGTAATGACGAAGATGATGCCATAAGAACTAGTGCTTTTTCGGATTTAGCTTCTTTGGTAGCTGTTGAAGGGTTTAAAACCAGCGGATGTGTAAATGAGGTAATTAAAAATACAATCATAGATGAACACGGTCAAAAAGCTAGGGGGGGTATTTACCCCGGGTAAATGACATTTCAAAATCTAGGAGGGGGGTCCTAGGGGGGTCGAACCCCCCTAGCTTTCTAGGGGGGGTCGACCCGGGGTGGAAGATTTTGAAACCTAGAGGGGGTCAGGTGGGGTCCAATTTTCGAAGCAAAATACTTTTAAACCATTAAAGGTTTAATAATAGGTTTTTTATAGGATAATACTACATTTTATTGAATAAAAAGCGATATTCAGGTATAAAAAGGGTGTAAAAACATGAATTTGTGTTAAAAATTTACGTTTTTGGAAGAAAATTTAGTATAAAAAAAGTACTTAAAATTTTCTCGAGAGGGGAGGGGGGTCAGATTTCAAAATCTAGAGGGGGGTCAGGGGTATAAAATTCGAAAATATGAGGGGGCCCCTGGATTTTTTTTAGGGGGCCCCCTAAAATTTTGAGGCTAGAAGGGGTGGACCCCACCCTACCCCCCCCCCCCTTGTTCATCTATGAATACAATACTATATTTCTTTAAAGTATCTTTTATTACAAACAAAAATACCAGGAAACAAGAAATCGAACGTGGATTTAGAAGCCAAATATGAGCATAAAAAGTCAAAATATTTATGCTAACTAAGTCCTAATATTTTTGACCAAAGAATATAACCCAAAAGAACGTTACGCTACACTAAATTTTGACCAAAATTTTGCAATAAAAGTTGAGAGTCTATTGTCACCGTTGGCAGTTAAGCGTGCAGGCAGACCATTTTAAAGAATTTTTCACGTTTTTGGATCTATTTACGGCTCAATCGTGTCTTCATTATTTTGTATCATTACAATTAAAATACTCATCAAACAAGGTTTAAGAATTGTATTCATGTTTGGCCAAAGTTAGTACTTCTATATTTTAAGTGCCTATTAAAAAGAATTAAACGAAGGAATTTGGTTTTTGACTGACAGTTTTTGGCGTTTATTTAAAAATTCTGCCAAAAAAGTACGGTTTTTTACAGATCCTAAAAGAATTCGCTGTGGCGCTTTTTTTGATAATGTGATGTATTTTTTAATAGCCAATGTAATGTATTGTTTAATAGCCATTAATGTTTAATGCAGTCTTTTGAAAATTGCCAAAATTTAGTTTTAATTAATTTTATTTAACAGCTTTTTGAATCTATAGTTGAGCATAGATTTTGCATTTTCGAATCGCTGCGCAAATAATAATTAAAATTTCATATTTTTAACAATCGGTGGCTAAAGGATAAAAAAACTCACGATTTTAGTAAATATTTTTAATTTTTATTACTTGTTTTAAGGTAAAAATAAATTAATTATCTGTCATTTTGTAAATTTCATTTCGCGACCTTTAGTCGAACTCCCTTATATAACTCTTTGTTAAGCCTGGTTAAAATAAAAAAGATGATTTTATAGGCACCTTGCATTGAACTGGAACTCGGCTTATGCATGAAGTATGCAATACACATAGCGAGTCACCATAATGGATAATTACCGTATTTCCTACTTATCTTTTGTAGTATGCAGATCAACCGATCGAAATTTCGCGCCCTTTTGATCGGTTGATCTGCATACTACGAAAGATAAGTAAGAGATACGGTAATTATCCATTATGGTGACTCGCTATGTGTATTGCATACTTCATGTATAATCCGAGTTCCAGTGCAAAGTGACTATAGCCACGTGAGTAAAGTTTTCGATGTGGCGAGAAAAAATTTTGCTCGTTCAAATAATTTTCTTGTGTACTGTGGACTCATTTTTATTTTTTTGTAATAACCACTTCCAAATTTGTAATTTTGTCTCTAATCTTGGTATGATAACTATAGGTGAGAAAGGGGGGGCAGAGTGGGGTCCACCCCCCTAGCCTTGAAATTTTGGCCCCCCCCCAAATTTCTGAATTTTTTACCCCTGACCCCCTCTAGATTTTGAAATCTGACCCCCCCTCCCCCCTCGGGAAAATTTTAGGGACCTTTTTTATACTAACTTTTCTTCCAAAAACGGGAATTTTCATCACATATTCATGCTTTTACACCCTTTTTATACATGAATATGGCTTTTTATTCAATAAAATGTAGTATTATCCTATAAAAAGAACAATTATTAAAGTTATTATGGTTTAAAACTGTTTTGCTTTGGACACCGGACCCCACCTGACCCCCTCTAGATTTTCAAATTTCGCACCCGGGGTCGACCTCCCATAAAAAGCTTGGGGGGTCCGTACCCCCCTGGGACTCCCCTCCTAGAATTCAAAATTCGATTTACCCCGGGTAACCACCCCCCCCCCCCCGCTAGCTTCCCCGACCGTGCTCACCTATGATGATAACTGCTATTATGCATGGCCCTTTTTTGTGTTAGTAAAATTCAAAATTTTAATGTCCTTAAAAAATTTCAAATTTTTTCTGCGCTTCGCTTAGGCAGCGCTCGCTTTAAACCTTTCTTTACAGTTTTGAAAAACTAAAAAGTTCAAATAAATCACAAAATATATACAAACTTTTTCTAATAGTATTTTGTTTTTTCTTATGTTTGCTGTTGTGGCACAGATTCTTGCTTCGGTTAAGTCCATTCTTCGCTGTTCATTTGGCTGCTAGGAAATTTTTCCGTTTTAACCTTCTGATTCATTATTTTCATGCGGCAGAATTTTTCAGAGCGGCAGAACTGCGACAGACTTGTCAGCAAATAATAATGCAGGGACTTCCGTCACGCTTTTCTTCTAGCCGTTTAACGACATCATCTGAGTAGATAATGCTGGCTACATTCATCCCGCGTAGAAAACTTACAAAGAAACTGCCACAAGTTCCTCTGTAACCCTCCTCCTTTATCCTGGCTTGGAACAGGCACTGTATAAACAGTGGTTTTTCTTCCTTATCGTAACTAATTAAAAAAATTGTATACCACTGTAGGGATTTTTAAAACTCACTTTGAGCAAAAAAACTTCATTTCGTTGTTACTACAGTAAAATGCGCCACAGTTTGTATAAAATACATGCAACTGTTACTCATTATAGATTTCTAACAGTACCTTACTAACTACGTAATGAGCCACAGTCACGTGTATTTTATTATGACAGTGGCTCATTTTGCCGCAGTAACGACGATTTTGTAATGTTTGGCATTTGGATCTTTCTCCCTTTTCAAAATCCTTGCGATGCTATGTTTCAAACATATATTTTGATTTAAATAGCTTTAGATTTACTCATTTGAAGTCAGGGTTCCAGAGATCTTTTTGCTTTAAATGGCTAAAGTTAAATTTTTATATAATGTACTATTTTGTTGGTAAATTATAGTTGACTAGTAAGATAACTGACTTATAATCGGCAGCCTTAATTTCGATTACGGGCTATTATTTTTGCCATTTTTAAATTATGAAATGAACTCCGTATGCCTAGATAGATGACAAGCATCTTTCTAGCCGTACCATGCAATTCATTTTATAGCTTTGCGGAGAGCAGAAATAACAGCCGGTGACCGTTTAAGTCAGTTGCCCTGTCATTTTAGATTGCACATTGCATCAACAAGGCAATACAGTTTGATAAATCGCCGATGGTTCGTCGAGGAGCTGCTTACTTAATTCGCTGCCTTATTAAAGGGTCTGGCAATGAAATGTTAAATCAACTTTCACCGGTAATTTCTGATCTCTATAAAAATGTTAAATGGCTTCAAGAAAACGACAATGATAGTACAGTACAATTTCATGCTACTATTTGCCTTCAGGAAATCGACAAAATTATGCATGAACTTTTAACTAGTGATCAAACCAAAGTTTCCCGTATTTCAGTGTGATAATCATAATATTGTTCCTTAGATGTTTTGGAATGTGCTGGGATGTAGTTTTTTTTTTGAAATCCGCGGATGCAAATTTTGATAAAGATATAATTTTTCCTGAGGTGCACTTACATAACAGTGGCGTGCCCAGGATTTTACTTCGAGGGGGGGCAGTCTGGGGGAGTAAATACTAACCTTGAAGGAGGGTTCAGAGGGCTCAAGCCCCCCAAAAACGGGGGGTCTGGTCGGGGAGGCGAAACCCCCCCAGCGGGGTTAAGGTGTTAAAGGGGTCTGAGGGGTAGAATGCCCCTGGGGGTGAAAATTTTTAATTTAAGGTGTTAAAATACACTAGAAATTTAAATTCCAGATGATACTTATTACAAAATTTCAGGTTTTTTATTCCGTTACATTTGAAACATGTTTAAAACGTTGATAAAAGGTTAAGTGTTTATAGTAGTTTTATTTAACATGTATGCCTTAACAATTGAACGGCATAATCGATTTGAAACCTAGAAACTAAGATAGATTGTCAATTTAAACTACCCGGGAAGCGGGGAAAATTTGGTTTGTTGACTAATAGTATGCTTTTAAAGCATCAGGAAAGTTTTTGTATTAATATTAAAAAAAAAAATTCTCTCCCAAAATTCAAAAAAACGTAAAGGTCGCTCCTCCTTACCAAAAAATCTGGCTTCGCCGGATTTCAGAGGGGGGCGCCCCCCCACCCCTCCGCCTGGGCACGCCACTGACTGTTGTTACATAGCAAGTTTAAAATAACGCCAATTTAAGGTAAAACGTTTTTACTGCATTTTTTAACTTTTATTGCTAAATCACTCATAAAACTTTAAGTTGAAGGGGGTTAAAAATCTTTAAAAAATAGGCATTAAATAACTTTAGCAGTAAAATACGTCATAAAAATCTGCGAATGCGGATTTTAAAAATACTGTGGATGTGTGTGGGTGCAGATTTTCGGCACATTTCTAGTTGTTATTAAAATAAAATAATTTTATATTATTACGTTGTGGGACAAAACATTTCCAAGGACGTACTTCAAAGGTATAAGTCAAAAATTTTAAATGATTCAAAAAGATTTTAACAAAGCTCCGTCCACAAAAAAGTCAAGAAATTATTATAATGACAATCTATGTCCTGAGTCTCGAAAAAAAATCTAAAAGTTTTAAAAGCTGGGTGCGCGTTTTTTCAAACGTGCTCCTGAAAAATAAAAAAAATTTCCAGAAAAATAACAAAATACTTAAAAAATACATTACCCCTAAGCAAATTTTTCGTTGGCAAAAGCAGTCATAACTTGCAATATTAAGGTAATGTTAAAAAAACCAAACTCAATTTATTCATACTTCAACAACAACAATGGCGTACGTGTAATTGAATGTGATATTTTACCCATTTTTTTATATTTTGCCCTACCTAGCATAGTAGAAATTGAGTCGGCGGTCCCACCACGTAACAAAGTTCCTCGCAAATTAAATGCATTTTTTGTATTATTTTTGAAACTGGAAATACTATATACAAATAAAACATCTACTTGAAAAATCTTAGTAATCTTGTTGTATTTAATGAACCATCACAAAATGTTTTTTTTTCTGATTAGCCAAAAAATTTACATATGAAAAACCTTAGTTACGCTTAATATAGCTCTAAATAATGGTCAAAATTTAACAATACTCAGAATTTTTTATATGGTTGTTTAATCTCCGGTTTCCGAAAAAATTTAGTAAAAATTATTGGCTTCATAACGAATTCTGATTTCGCGGCGGGACCGCAGACTCAAATTTTTGTAATGCCAGGTAGGTCTATTAAATGAAGAAAATATAAAAATTTAAGAGCACCAATTATAATGACTGTTGTGTTTTTAAACTTGCATTTACAAGTTATCACTGCTTTTGCGAAAGAAAAATTATTCGTATAATGTATTTTTTTAGTATTTCTTTTTTTATAAAAATTTTTTACGGATTTTTTTTAATTTTTAGATACGCATTCATAGGTGAGAACGGTCCAGGAAGCTAACGAGGGGGTGGTTACCCGGAATAAATTGATTTTTTAATTCTATGAGGGGGATCCAGGAGGGTCCGGACCCCCTCTATCTTTTTAGGGGGGTCGACCTGGGGTGCAAAATTTTGAAATCTAGAGAGGGGGTCAGGTGGAGTACGGTGTCCAAAGCAAAACAGTTTTAAACCATAATAACTTTAATAATTGTTCTTTTTATAGGATAATACTACGTTTTATTGAATAAAAAGCGATATAATGGTATAAAAAGGGTGTAAAAACATGAATATGTGTTAAAAAAAATCACGTTTTTTGAAGAAAATTTAGTATAGGCACCTTGCACTGAAACGCAGTTTATACATGAAGTATGCAGTATACATAAGCGTCACCTTATGGATAATTACCGTATCTCCCACTTATCTTTTGTAGTATGCAGATCAACCGATCGAAATTTCGCGCGCTTTCTATCGGTTGATCTGCATACTACGAAAAGATAAGTAGGAGTACGGTAATTATCCATTATAGTGACACTTATGTATATTGCATACTTCATGTGTAAACTGAGTTTCAGTGCAATGTGCCTATAAAAAAGTACCTAAAATTTTCTCGAAGGGGGAGGGGGGGTCAGATTCCAAATTCTAGAGAAGGGTCAGGGGTAAAAAATTCGGAAATTTAGGGGGAGGGGCGGGGGCCCTCGATTTTCGTCTAAGGGGGGAATCCCAAAATTTCAAGGCTAGGTGGGTGGATCTCACCCTGCCCACCCCTTTTCTCGCCTTTGTACGCGTTTCAGAAGTGTTTACCAAATTTAAAAAAAAAATTTAGAATTTTCTTAAGACTCTTGATTTTTGTATTTTTGTGGGTAAAGCCTAGTTAAGAAAAAATTATTTGATCAAGTATTAACCATAATCATGGGCTTAACCAGAAATTCAGAACGGGAAGGGTCCAATTCTGAACAAAATTTTGGAAAGGAGGGGGTCCAAATCTCAAACGTTATAAAATGGTTAAATATTTTCTGCACTTCGCGCGAAGTGTTTATTATTTTATTTATTTCTGCCAACAATTTCATTGGTTGGGTGGGATTAGGTAGACGACATTAGGTATACGGCGATTAGGTAGACGGGCATTTAATAATATGAAAAGGTTAAAATACGAATATGTAAATTTTAACTTATATTAAGCATTTTAAAAGAGTTTTAATTTAAAATAATTTTGACAATTGTGTTAGTGTGAACAATAATAAATTGCAGTAAATAATTATTTCAGTTGTTTTGGCTGTAAAGTGCGAGAAAGAATTCAACTTGGTTTTTTCAATAATTTGTTCAACCGTTTTTCGTCCATACATTAACATAACAATATACGATTTTGACACCCTGCGCAATAATCAAAGATAAAACATGCGACAAATCTCCGAATACAGTTGGATACTTTTTATTTAGCTTTAATTGTGTTAGGTGCTTACTTTTTTTATTGAAATGTGTTTGTATTGGTGATGTTTCCCAGAACTCCAAGCTTTGGAACGATCTTCCGCTTCTAGGAGTGTGGAAGCACCTGCCGGAGCTCCGCCTTATTTTGCACTAATTTAATAAATAATTTAAAAGTGATACCACAAAGATTGTTATAAAAATTTTTTGGAAAATAAATTTTTTTCTAAACTTATTGAAAACAATAAAAATAGGACTAAAAATGCAAATACAGTAGCTTTTTAAATATTCTTTAAACTTAAATAGGTAAATAATAAGATTATTATTAATCGTTTAACAGACGGAGCTCCACAGCTCCGGAGCTACTTCCGGTGCTTTCTCCGCTTTAAAAATAAGTGAAATTACTTAGAATAAGACGTCGAAGGGGAGCGCCAAATCTCCTTTGGAAACTTTTTCGAATTAATATAAAAAATTATCATGCGATAACAGTTTTCCGTTCACACCATTTCGTTTTGTTTTTGTTTTTTTTTTGCGTTGACCGTCAATAAATTTAACCATAGTTAGCACTTGAGACGATCTTATTTCCACGTTATAAAGCGCGTGAAAAACAGTGTAATCCGTGTGATATCCTTTACGAAATTTAGCTTTCTTCGTTTGACCCCGCATTATTAAATTTCTGGGATAGGCTCTTTGTTTACTTAGAACTGTAGATATTCCATTGTGTTGCTACACCCATAGATGAACACGGTCAAAAAGCTAGGGGGGATGTTTACTCCGGGTAAATGAAATTTCAAAATCTAGGGGGGGACCTAGGGGGAATCGAACCCCCCTAGCTTTCTAGGGGGGGGGGTCGACCCGGGGTGGAAGATTTTGAAACCTAGAGGGGGGTCAGGTGGGGTCCAATTTCCGAAACAAAATACTTTTAAACCATTAAATGTTTAATAATAGTTTTTTTTTATAAGATAATAGGGTAACTGACTTAATTTCGGCCACGTCTTAATTTCGGCCACCAATTTAGGGTGTTAGAAAATTGGCTTATTTTTAAAATACAAAAGAACTAGCACAAAAGTAACTGGATTAATGTTGAATAAAGTGTTTTTGCAAAAGTTTTTTATTTTTGTTATTCTACATTATCAATATTTTCGTACAAAAAGTGAATTTTTTGTGATTTTCTTAATTTTTGCTTTGTGTTTAAACTGCATTAAATTTAGAACGAAGCAATATATAACCTTAAAATATCTTCTATTTAAGGCTCAAAGTTGTTAATTTTCATGTTTTGATATTTTCTTCAAAATCATTTTGCAATGCGTTTAACTAACTGCGCACTTTAAGATTCCGTTAATTTCGGCCACCTGAAAATTTAGTTGAAAGAACCTGCCGTTTTTTGCTGTTTTTAAATATCATTGTACTACCGTATTTATAAAGATTTTTTTTGCTCGTTTGACTTTGTTTTGACGTTTTTTAAGCCAAAAATAAAAATTGAACAAAAAATACAAGTTATTAAAACTTGTTTTTTTAATGTTTTGACATAATTATTTAAAGTCTTGCTAATAACTATTAAATTTCGCAAACGGGGAAAATTAAGTTATATGTACCAAGAAGAATACCTAAGGGTAAATTTGCAACCTTTAGAAATTTTTATTGTTCGTTTAAGCAATAGTTATGGCCAGTTTTTTGTAGGTGGCCGAAATAAATGGCACGCGCCTTAACTTCGGCCACTTTAGAAAAAAAGTTTAAACCTTCACTGATTTTTAAGTGTAACAAAAATATTCAAATTTTGCACTGGAATAACAAATATAGCTACTGTTTGATTTTTAGGCCAAATTTTGGCTTGATTGAAAAAGCCAGAAAAAACTTATTCAAAAAAATAAAAAAAGGTGGCCGAAATTAAGTCAGTTACCCTACTACATTTTATTGAATAAAAAGCGATATTTAGGTATAAAAAGGGTGTAAAAACATGAATTTGTGTTAAAAATTCACGTTTTTCGAAGGAAATTTAGTATAAAAAAGTACTTAAAATTTTCTCGAAAGGGGAGGGGGGGGGGTCAGATTTCAAAATCTAGAGGGGGGTCAGGGGTAAAAAATTCGAAAATTTGGGGGGAGGGGTGGAGGCCTGGATTTTTTTCTAGGGGGGCCCCCAAAATTTCGACCCTACCCCCTACAGAAAAGATGTGGACTAGTCTGAGATGGATATTATGTGGACTATAGGAAATTTGCATTTGGTTTGGGCAGCTGCTTACTGAATAAAAATTTCTACCATATGATAATGATTTGTTTGTTTGTCTAGTCACACAGCACTGTTGCATTTTTTTAGTCTGATGAAATGTCAATTGAAAAAAATCATGCTCACAACAATCTTTGACAAGCGCAAAATCACCACTTTTTCAAATTTATAGTTGTTTCTTACACATACAAAATATAGCCTTTATCAAAAAAGTGGCAATTTCGCGCATGTCAAAGATTAATGTGAGTATGATTTTTCCAATTGACTTTTCATCAGACTAAAAAAATACAACAGTGCTGTGTGATTAGATCAATGTATAAACAAATCATTATCATATGGTAGAAATTTTTATTCAGTGAGCAGCTGCCCAAACCAAATGCAAATTTCCTATAGTCTTCATAATGTCCATCTCAAACTAGTCCACATCTTTTCTGTCTAAACATACGCCCGTGGAAAAATGCCCCTTTTTTCCTACTCTATTTTTAGATTATTTTTCAAAGCTAGTATATAAAATAACAAAAGCAATCCAGCACGGAGCGAAGCGCGAGAAAATTTTTTTGAAAATGGCCTTTCTAGACCCCCAAATTTTTACCCTTGCCGACCCAAAGCGGGGAATCTAACCCCAAATTTTTATTTTTGGCCACCCAAAAAGGGGGTTTAGACCCCTCTGGTCTGGCTACAACCATGACCATAATTAATTATAAAATTTGTTCCTTAATATTATTAATTGTAACTAATTAATAAATTAATCGCTCAATTAAGTACAGCTAACTGCTGATTGGGCCGCGAATAAACTTCATTAAAACAAGATCCTAAATTCCGCTGCTATAACAGTTCTTAAACATTAAAACTTTTTAAAATAATATTTTTAGTGTTTTTAGCAGAAATTATTTTATGTTTGATTTCAATAAATTTTCACCTGCACGAACATTTTCAAATAAAATAGCACAGTAATGATCAATGTGATCTCATTTTTAAAAACAAAATAGTGATCTTGAGTTTCCACAAACTAAAAAACGTGTAGGTTCTGATGTACTTAAGAAGCTCCACTGCAAAGTACAAAAATGTTCATATAAATTTTTGTGCATTTCATTTTTGCATATTGTTTATTATTTTCTGATAAGAAACGAAAACTTGTTAAAACATTTTCTAAAAAAATAAAAATCTTAAAACGCTACGTGGGCGAGCGTTCAACCGATTGCCTTCACATTACATAAATTGCAAATTTTTGCTAGCTGTCAACAATTTTTTTAAACCACAGGACCTGGGGTAACGGACTTAATTTCAGCCACCTTTTTTTATTTTTTTGAATAAGTTTTTTATGGTTTTTCCAATCGACCCAAGAGTTGGTCTAAAAATCAAACGATAGCTATTTTTGTTATTCCAGTGCAAAATTTTAAAATTTCTGTTACATTTAAAGATCAGTGCAGGTTTAAAGTCTTTTTGTTATAGTGAGCGAAATTAAGGCGCGAGCCATTAACTTCACCACCTAGAAAAAACTTGCCATAACTATTTCCAAAACGAACAATAAAAATTTTTTAAAGTTGCAAATTTATCGTTAGGTATTGTTCTTAGTACATATAACTTAATTTTTCCCGTTTGCAAACTTTAATATTTATTAGCGAGACTTTAAATAATTAATTTAAATAATAATGTCAAAACCTTAAAAAACAAGTTTTAATAACATGTATTTGTTGTTAAATTTTTTTCGGCTTAAAAAAACGTCAAAAGTCAAACGAGCAAAAAAATCTTTAAAAATGCCGTAGGCCTAGTACGACGATATTTGAAAACGGCAAAAACCGGCAGGTTTTTTCACCTAAATTTTAAGGTGGCCGAAATTAACGGTATCTTAAAATGCGCAGTTAGTTAAACGCATTGCAAAGTAATTTTGAAGAAAATATCAAAACATGAAAATTAACAATTTTGAGCCCTAAATTAAAGTTATTTTAAGTTTATATAGGGTAGTGCATTTAATTTCGGCACTTTTCCAAATTGGGCATTTTTGATTTTGGACTATATCTTTGGTAATCCTGGACGGAATACGACGTTTGATAACTCAAATAAGAGCTAATTATATGTAGATGACTGTCGTGAGCTTTTTATTTGTTATGTTATGATATTTTCATCTGAAATTGTGTGATTTATAAAAAATAAAATTGTTACTCATTTTAGAACATGGGCATTTCATGATTACGCAATAAATTGGTTTAAAAATTAAACTGTCCTGGTAAAATTTAGTCTCTTTTCCGAATTTTCAGTCCCCGTGGTTCTACGTTGCGTCTGTGGTGAGCAATCGTTATAAAATAAAATAGTGTAATTTCGGCACACATATTGCTGTAGGTAAAAATGGGTTTAATTAAGTGCTTGAGTGTTAAATTGTAGTTGTAAATAGTTAAAAGACAACATTGAAATGTGTAATGGTCATAGCACTGCACTTAAACACGATTAAGGGGGTCCTTTTAAAAAGTGTCGAAATTAAATGGACTTTTTTCCCAAATTTGGCTCATTTTGATACCATTTGGCATTTTAGCTGTAACTTTTTGCCAGTTACACGTTGAACAACAAGTAGAAGCTTAAATTAAAGAAAATTGTCTGGAGATAATGATAGGTTTATAAATTTTTAAAAATGATGATTTTTTTTACTGAGAAACAATCGATTGTTTGTAAAGTGCCGAAATTAAATGCATACATTTAATTTCGGCACTTTTCCATTTTTTTTAAAAACTGATTTAATTAAGTAAAAAAACTACTTTCGTACAGTGAAACTTTTGTGACGCAACGCAAACGCAGTATCGTAAAAGCTTCAAAATGAGCTATCAAACATGAAAATCGGGCCATACAGTGAAAAGTTACATAGGAAAAACAAAAAAGTGCGAAATTAAATGCACTACCCTAACAAAAAAGTGCGAAATTAAATGCACAAAAAGTGCGAAATTAAGTGCTTCGTTCTAAATATGATGCAGTTTAAACACAAAGCAAAAATTAAGAAAATCACAAAAAATCCACTTTTTGTATGAAAATGTTGATAATGCAGAATAACACAAATATAAAACTTTTGCAAAAAAAAAATTTATTTAACATTCATCGTTACTTTTGTGCTAGTTCTTTTGTGCAATAAAAATAAGCCAGTTTTGTAACACCCTAAATTGGTGGCCGAAATTAAGTCAGATACCCTACTTAGCATAACAAAAATTATATAGGTGGTCGTGGTCTCATCACGAACAAATTTTCGTTAGATGCATTTCATTGCGGTATTTTTAAAACTTAAAAAAACTATAATTATAATACATCCAAGAATATATAACACAAGAGAATGTCCGACTGTACACTAAATTTTTGACTAAAATTTTGCGATAAAAGTCTCACTTATAAATTTGTGTGCGACTTTTCACGCAAAAATCCGCGATTTTCTTCTATTTTTTCCGCGCTGCGATTTTTAACACAGTGTTAGTTTTCCTAGGGACTGCTACTTTCTTTGTCACTCTATGCTGCTTTCTTTGCACTGCGATTATTTTCGCACTGCGAGTCTGGCCGCTGCAACAAAAAAATACAGACGCTGGTAGTCATTTTCAATGGAGTTAAACACTTCGAAACTTGTTTTATTTAATTTTAAACGTTGGAACCTTACTTTATTTATTAAAACTAGAAAGTTTTTAACATCTTAAGGTAAAAAAAACGATATTTACTCATTTAAACACAAAATTTTCGCTCCGCTTTGTTTTTATTTTTTTTGTTGTTGCAGCTCGACTCGCAGTGCGAAAATAATCGCAGTGCGAATAAAGCAGCATGAGAGTGCGAAGAAGTCGCAGTTGCCACTGCGGGAAAACTAACACTGTGTAAAAAATCGCAGCGCGGGAAAACTTGCAGAAAATGGCGGATTTTTGCGAAAAGGCCCCCCCCAAATTGAAGGTCCGCCTTTAACCCCAAAATTTAATCCAAAAATTCGGGTACAGACGACCTCCCCTTTTTTAAAATACATCTATTTCAAAAATAATAGCGGCTTTCAAACTTATATATATAAAAAAACGTTAGTTGCACAAAAAATAGTATAAAACAATGATCAAAAGTTACAAAAATATTAGAAATTGTTTTGATACTGTTCTTAAATTTCCAGTTTTTTAAAATATGGTTAAAATTCATTTCATTTTATAACGAATTTTAATTATGTTGCAGCACCGGGCTGCTAAACGCCGTTCCATACCCGCATCCGAGGCAACCTTCTCTCCCTTCTCCGAGGTATTCTTTGATTGGTCAGCTGAGAAAAAAAAGCTAAGTTTAATTTTGCGTTCGCTGGTTTTTTATTTTACCATTTGATTTAGTATCGTATCGGACTGTCCACTGTTGTTATTAAAACTATAATCTTATATTTTTATATGTTTATTGTGTTTATTTGTTATCAACAAATATCAAACCTAGCTGACCTGGTTGATTTGTAGAATTAAATCGACTATTTAACAACAAAATCAGTTAAATTTTTCAGTAAAAATGATTAAATAATAAAGATTAAATGCCATATTTTAACAATTTATTTTCAGATTACTCAATTTTGAACAAAAATTTAATTTTTTAAAGGGTAAAAGTTGAAGGGTTTTTGTATATTTTTGTAAAGGTAAAAATAAAAAGATTTATTCGTTCTAATTTGTTTTTTTTAAAATGCGTCATAACCGCACAATTTTAATTGGACCGCTCATGTCTCCGTCTCTTATACAAATTTACGAGGTCAGACAGATTATATCTTAACCATAATTCTATTAAAAATGGCTTTCATTTACTATTCTAGGCTTTATTTTACGCATACTATAATGTTTTCCACTTAAAATGATTTTATGATAAAAATATTGATAATAAACTTTAATTTAAATATAGTGTTTTTCGTTTTATCTTTACTTACGCACATTTTAGAATCCAAAAAATGCCATAAAACTAATCAAAAAATGCTTCAGAGCTTCGGCAATTTTAAAGTGGAAGAAGCTCCAGAGCTCCGCCCTGGAAATGCGCAATTTAAAGCTTCTTTGAACTTGAAATTAATTTATTTACAATTTCACGTCTGAAAAAAAAATTTAAAAAATTTTCCGACAATTAATTTATGAAATTACTCTTTAAATATTTATAAAAGAAGTACCAAAAATAAGGCAGTGTTCCAGAGCACCGGCTGTTTCTCCGGAGCTCCGTAAAAAGCGGAGCTCTTCTCTGGAGCTTTTCTTTAAAGCCCCAGACCAAAATTTCCTATTTTCTGCTCCAAATTCATATGAAACGGTTGTATTTGCCGTATGAAATTTTATAGAGATATAAATAATTTTATATTGAGTTATTACAGTATCTAGTAGTTTCTTTGTTTGTTTGTTTTTAAAGTTCTTCTTAATTTGCTGTTCAATGCAAAACACAACACAAACAGTGCGTGCAAAAAACACATTAAAACTTATTAAAATACCTGTAGAAATTTATATCAATGCATTTCACTGTTAAAACGAGCTTTAAAATAAACTATCGTAATGTGTTTTTTAATGAATCGTTACAAGTTTTAATTTAATATCGACGATACATTATTTAACAATATTTTTAGGATATATCTTTAGAAACAGAAGGAAATCTAGAGCGTCGTCCTGTTCATATGACTAACTTAACGTTTTAAACGCGTCTGCCACATTTGTTTTGTGCACACATTTAAAGAATTTTTAAGCTTATAAATTACGAAAAACCTTATTTAAATTTGTAGAAAAATTGTTAAAGTTTTACGTTTTTAAAGATTTAAGTGGCATAATGTATAACTTGCACTGTTTTAACGTTCGAATCACTTTATTTCAAAGCCTATGAACGCAAAATTAATCTCAGTTTCTTTTTCTTGGCTGACCAATCAGGGAAGACCACTCTCCGGGAGAAAGAAATTGCCTCGGATGCGGGTATGGAACGGCGTTTAGCCACCGGGCTCAATAAATTTTGTTATGCTAGGTAGGCCCTTAATTGCGCAAGTATATTTTCTATTCTTTGATCCCACTTATGCATAATAATGATTTAAGCGTTCCCATGTCGAAGGAATTTTTTTACGTGGAGCAGATTTAACGATTGGGTGGAACGGGTAATTTTTACGACAATAAATTTGCAAGCGGTTTTTAAGTTTTTTTCAGTTTTGTTTGCATGTTCCGTTTTTATTTTTAGCCTTACATGTTCTTTGCATTTGTTGAATTAAACCAATAAAATTATACCAATCGTGTAGTTTATTGTGAATTTCTTGGTAACGAAATTTTTTTGTGAGATGGTATTGCCCTACGGCGGCTAGGAGGGCCATAAAAGTGCATAATTTTCTATCACACGCTCTAATTGGTAGCTTTCATATAATTTTTTACTATTAATATAAAAAAATTTAACGATTCAAATATTTTTAAAGATTTTATTTATTTTAGGCTTTTTTAATGTATCGGTTGTCATGCATGAACTTTACTTTTTAGCAGCTTCATTTAATAGCCAAGTCTTATCTAGTGATACGACTGCCGTGCATATTCATAACACTTAAAGGTGCGGTGTGGAGTTAAATTTTTTGTCTTTGATTTTGTTAATTTTTTGAGAAAACCTTACCTCTGGCCCCAATAGCCCACAAAAATTTTTTCAACAATATATCGTTTTTTGACAAAAATGGAATTTTTTGACAATCCTGTACGTGAAAGATTGCTGAATGAGTATAACGATTTAAGTTACAAATTATATAATTACAGAAAGCGGCTACTTTCTACTTTAATTTGATGCCATGATCGTTAAGATTGGTGCATTATTTGTCGAGATATTGCGTTTTTCGGTCAAAAAACCCTCGATTTTTTAGCTAAAAACATGAGGAAAGAAAAGTGACCAAACTTCACAAAATCACTGCCGTCGTTTGATGTTTTTAATGAAAAAGTTGCGGGTTTTTGTACGGGAAACGCAATATTTCGACAAATATTGCATCAATCTTAACGATCAAGATATCAAATTAAAATAGAAAGTAGCCGCTTTTTTCATTGCATAATTTGTAACGTAAATCGTGAAACCCATTGAGCAATCTGTCACGTACAGAAATGCCATTTTCGTGGGGTCATAACTCCTGAACTACTGAAAATATTTTGTTGAAAAAATTTTTGTAAGCTATTGAGGGAAGGGGCAATGTTTTCACAAAAAATTATCAGAATCGAAGACAAAAAGTTTGATTCCGCACCGCACCTTTAACTGTAATGTCAATGGAGAATCACGACGGTTAATTCAATGTACACAAAGGTGTCGAGAGGAATTAAAAAAAATTTGTATGAAACCAGAAAAAACGAAGAAAAATGCACAACCAGCTGTTTTTTAAAAATTATTTTATGTTTATGTTATTTTCGTGTACTATGAATGTGTTTTTTTGTTAACCAAGAGCATATGCAAATTATTTTTAAATCTTCTGGAGACCTTTGTGTACATTGAATTAACCGTCGTGACTCCCCATAAAAGAGTCGAGGATTAGCATGATAAATATATTTGAACATAGCTCAGTTTTCTATCCGTAGAAATGATTAAAACGTTTGTTTCATCTATGTCATCAATACGGTCGATACAGTGAAGAAAAAAACTTGGTCCCAAAACACCCAAAACTTGTTGGCTGAAGTTTTTTTAATAACGCGTTGAATGCGCGCGGTTTTCAATTTTTGAAGAAAAAAATTGTTTACAGGTCATGATTACTTTTAAAAGACTTTGTAATCTGTACACACAATATAAACAAATTATTCAGGACTGCCCTATAAATTTTTTGAAATTTTTTCAGTGCACTTTTTTGTTTTTCAAAATTTTTTCAACTTCAAATAAATGTTTACTAGACACATTCATTCAG
Source organism: Microlaimidae sp. YZB2_3 (assembly GCA_030248175.1). Classification (NCBI taxonomy): domain Eukaryota; kingdom Metazoa; phylum Nematoda; class Chromadorea; order Desmodorida; family Microlaimidae; species Microlaimidae sp. YZB2_3. Next base: position 18,919 of record JASAMX010034185.1, read on the forward strand.
TTATTCTAAAAAATTTCGTTTTTAATCTTATAAAAAGCTCTAAAAAAAGTGAATAATTAAAAGTTAGGGACGTTTTTAATTTTTTTGCAAGAAAACTAAACTGCATTAAAAATCGCTACGCGGCAAAACTAGCAGAAATTGGCGGATTTTTGCGAGAAAAGTCCCAATTCTTAGAATCTGTAAAATATTCTCGATTATTGCACCAGAACACTATTTTATGTATCAGCAAATTTTACTGATAACAAGATTTTGCATTCTGCATTTTTTTAAATTTCTAAATCTGATCGTTAAATTTTGTAATTATTTTATGATTATTCTTCAGATCAATTTTCGTTTGTTTAAAATCAAAATAAATCGATTAAAAAACAAACTTTAGAAGTTTTTTTCAAGTTTTTTTACCCTTTTTTAATTTAAAAGTCTATAACTGCTGCTGTTACGAAAAAGACCTGTTTTGGCTTAAAGAGGGGGAATGGACCCCTCTGTTTTTGTATTTTCCCAAAAAATATGTTTTTAAGCCTTAAAACACTATTTTTTTTACCTTAAACAGTAGTTTAATTAATTTTCAGAGCATAAAATCGAGATCTCCAAGTCACATTTTGGTCTAGAAACAAGTTTTTATATTTTTTGTAAAGGGAATTTCTTAAAACGAATTAGGGGGTGTGTATGGTAAATTGTAACCATAACATGGGTACAATTTACCATACATTTACCACTATTCGGTGTATGGAACAAACAACATTAAATCCATCAGGGCTTAATTATCTATTTATCGGTAGCTTAAATACCCCATTTTTAGTTTTTGAAGTACTGGGACGACCTCCCAAATTTCGATTAAAAATAAATCAATAAAAAAAATTCAGAAGTTTGTTTTTTTTAGTTTTTTCACCTTGGTTTTAAACTAAAAAAACTAACTGCTGTAACTAGATAGGCCAGGTTAGCAAAAAAAGTTTTAATTATCCAATTTTCGAAAGCTTGTTATCCCAAAATATACAAAGCGGGTGGTATACCCGGGTATGTCAGGTCTAACCCGGGGTATAAGATAATAAAATTTCATTCAGCGATAAAAACGATATAGGGTAGTGCATTAAATTTCGGTACTTTTCCCAATTGGGCATTTTTGATTTTGAACTATATCTTTGGTAATCCTGGACGAAATACGACGTTTGATAGCTCAAATGAGAGCTAATTATATGTAGATGACTGTCGTGAGCTTTTTATTTGTTATGTTATGATATTTTCATCTGAAATTGTGTGATTTATAATTAAAAAAAATTGTTACTCGTTTTCAGAACATCGTTTTCAGAACATCGTTTTCATGATTACTCAATAAATTGGTTTAAAAATTAAACTGTCCTGGTAAAATTTAGTCTATTTTCCGAATTTTTAGTCCCCGTGGTTCTACGTTGCGTCAGTGGTGAGCAATCGTTATAAAATAAAATAGTGTAATTTCGGCACACTATTGCTGTAGGTAAAAACGGGTTCAATTTAGTGGTCGGGTGTTAAATTGTAGTTGTAATTAGTTAAAAGACAACGTTGAAATGTGTAGGAGTCATAGCACTGCACTTAAACTCGATTAAGGGGGTCTTTTTAAAAAGTGCCGAAATTAAATGCACTTTTTTCCCAAATTTTCCTCATTTTGATACCATTTAGCATTTTAGCTGTAACTTTTTGCCAGTTACACGTTGAACAACAAGCAAAAGCTTAAATTAAAGAAAACTGTCTGGAGATAATGATAGGCTTTTAAATTTTTGAAAATGATGATTTTTTGACTGAGAAACAATCGATTGTTTGTAAAGTGCCGAAATTAAATGCATACATTTAATTTCGGCACTTTTCCATTTTTTTTAAAAACTGATTTAATTAAGTAAAAAAAAAAACAACTTTCACAATGAATTTTTTATGACGCAACGTAGTATCGTAAAAGCTTTAAAATGAGCTATCAAACATGAAAATCAGGCCATACAGTGAAAAGTTACATTGGAAAAACGAAAAAGTGCCGAAATTAAATGCACTACCCTATTTAAGGCATTTGTATAAAAAATAAACTTTCAAAATCTGTATTGAAAATTGTAAGCTTTTGTGAAAACGGCTGGAAAAAAATTTCCTTAAAAAAGAAGAAACATACTTGTTTAACATATACTTACATTTTTTTTACTTCTTTTCACCCAATTTTTACAATTTTCTAATACAGATTTAAAAACTTATCACTTTTTTATATACATATAATGGCTCTAATTTATGCTTTTTGTATCTTTTTTATCGTGGAATCATTTTTTGTTATCTTATACCTCGGGCTAACCCGAGTCCGGGTTATAACCCGCTTTGTGAATGTCGATCATAGTCTTTGTCTTAGAATTCATTTTTTGCAGTTTTTAAAAAAATTTCAGACAAAAAAGTGCTGTTTTTTTGACCACCTTCAAAAAATTTGGGGGTCCTCCCTGCAAAAACAATTAGTTCAAAAACATACCGACGTACACGTTACGTAACCACTAGTCCCCACATTTTCTAACGAGGTAAACCAACCAGACGTAATTCTTTTGTAATAAACTTTTAGTCCGTTTAAAAATTTGCCTTATATAAATGAAACCCGTTGTGGTTTGGAAGTCTGTATTTGAAATTTTTAAACCATTTCTGCTTTAAATAAGTTTTAAAAAATTACTTAGTTTCAAAAATATTTAACAAAATAATTCAAGACATTAATCTTTTGTTTTTTTAAATTAGTACAAAAATAAAGAACAGGGATAACGCTGATTTTTATGTTGTTTTTGGTCTTTTATTTTAAGTGCAGCAGCATAATTTAGAAGTTTAATATTGTAAATATAAAACTGACAATTCGGCATTATTAACTGAAGAACAGTGCAAGTTAGGTGTTTACAAAATTTTGATTTATTTCCTTTGTTTGAAACACTAATATATCTTAACAGAGTGAGCCGTATTTATAAAGTCCCGTACAGCGACCCTTGGTCACACATATATAACGTCATATACTTTTTTCACCACGAGTGTCGTCAATATATAAAAACAGTGGACAAAAATTTGGACTGATGGTTTCGGAATAAACAAGTGTTTAAAAAAGAAAATTATTCATCAAAATACTCGTTCAAATTAATTTTTTTTAAATCTCTGTACCCGAATATTTTTTATTGATTTTTAAAAATTCTATAGGTTAATAAGAAATTTATAAAAAAGTGAATATTATTGAGACTTTATATATCACGGTTTAGTAAAAGTCAGAAAAATATAGATTTAGGGCAAGTAACTTAATTTCAGCCATGGTGGATTGCCAAAAATACTGTGAACGTAATTAATTGACAAAAAAGAATGGCAGTGAGATAAGGGCGGTACTAGAATGGTGCGAAAACTAGACTGCAGATATAATTATCTTATAATAACACGGAGTTTGGTTTAATAACAAAAAGTTTGCATGTGCAAATATTTACTGTTGTTTTCGCAAAACATAAAGTAATGTAATAAACTGTATAAATGTTATACCACACAACTTTTTATATTTAACTTAGCGCGTAAAATGCGCACCCGCCAATGGCTGTAATTAAGGTTTTGCTAAAATTAAGTCAGTTGCCATACCACACTTTCAAACACATTGAATATTATGGGGCTGTAACTTTAATATTTATTTTAAAACTCTTATTATCGTTACGCGGTTGTGTCTAGAATTTTATAAACGTGGCCGTTGATATTGACCAAACTACAAATATACCAAACCGAAACAAAATCCAGGAGACTACCTGTCTATATAGTCATAGATAAAAAAAGGGAAGGCTAAGGTGGAGTCCATCACTCTAGCCTCGAATTTTCGCCCTCCTAGACAAAACCCTAGAAGCCCCACCTTCTTCCTGGGCGGACTTCCCCAGAGAGCCAGTGGGGTCAGAGTTGGACCCTCCCTAGCGGAGAAGTCGGGAACGGTTGTTTTATTGCCTGAAGCTTATCTCATCTTCCCCAGGCACATTATGAAAAATGCACATAGTGTAACTGACTTAATTTCGGCCACCTTTTTTTAATTTTTTTGGGTAATTTCTTTGACTCTTCTGATCGAGCCAGGATTTGGTCTAAAAATCAAACAACACCTATTTCTGCTACAATTGTATTTTAGTGCAAAATTTACAAGTTTGTGTTACACTTAAAAATTCATAGAGGCTTAAAATTTTTGTTTATGGTGGCTGAAGTTAAGGCGCGTGGCATTAACTTCGGCCACCTAGAAAAAACTAACTATAACTATTGCTAAAAGGTACGATAAATATTTTTAAAAGATGCAAATTTATCCTTAGGTATTGTTCTTGGTACATATAACTTTGATTTTTTTCCCGTTTGCAAGCTTTTATAGCTTTTAGCAAGACAAGATAATTTAAATAATTAAGTCAAAACCTTAAAAAACAAGTTTTAATAACACGTGTTTTTTGTTGATTTTTTTGGTGTAAAAAAATATTTCAATATAAAATGGCTTTTGTTACAGCCAGCCAACTCTAAAGAAAGCCTGGTAAAAATTTTATTCCACTTCATTGAGTTGTTTTATATTTTTAACCTAAAAAAAAACAAACAAAAACACCAAATCCGCCTTAATTTTGGGAACCTTAGGTTTAAAAAAAAACAAAACAAAAGCAAAAGCATAAAACACAAAGAAACGATTACGTTAGCCAAAATTATCAACTTTAAAGATAAACAAGAAGTTAAAAAAGTTAAGGAGTGGCATAATTCCACACCATCCCTTGCCTATCCTAAGTGTTTCATATGTGACTGCATTCCTCCGCCAAGAAAATAACCTGAGTCTTTTTATTTGCATTTCAATAATCTTTGAGAAATTCCTATACCAGATTGTTGATAGTTCAAACCTAGTCAATTGGAGTTAGATTACTACAGCCAGCATAGATATTTACTACGTAATTCTTATGAATGCATCCATCTGCCAAAGGAAATAACCTGACATTTTTACTGTGTTTTAATTTGTTTTCACAACTTTTTTAAACATTGGTATTCTTTATCGTGGTATATAAGTGGTGGGTTGGGTGAGGAAACCCCATTGACATTGATATTTACTATATTCACTATATGACTGCATCCCTCCGCCAAGAAAATAACCTGACTTTTTAATGTGTTTCTATATTATTTTCTTGAATCCTTCCGGTCTATTCAAAATTTAATACAACCTAGTAAATTATGTGTTATGTAACCCCACCAGTACACATGATGGTGCAAATTGTGTTAAACAGGTTGTTTCACGTGAATTTTGGGGTGGCCGAAATAAACAGAATTTTAAAATGCGCAGTTAGTTAAAAGCATTGCAAAGTGATTTTGAAGATAACATCAAAAGACGAAAATTAACAATGTTGAGCCTTAAATATAATTTAAGATTTAATAGTGCTTCGTTCTAAATTTGATGCAGTTTAAACACAAAGCAAAAATCCAGAAAATCACAATCAATTCACTTTTTGTACAAAAATGTTGATAATACACAAATAAAAAACTTTTGCAAAAACACTTTATTTAACAATTATCTATTTACTTTTGTGCTAGTTCTTTTGTGTTTTATAAATAAGCCAATTATCTAACACCCTAAATTGGTGGCCAAAATTAAGGCCTGGCCGAAATTAAGTCAGATACCCTACTAAGAAAAGTAACGAGGAAGCGAACACAATTTCACATCCATAGTTTTCCAACATAATTAACGATGCTAGTAACCTTCCCGCTAGTGTTCACTGCGCGTCAGTGTTCACCCATTTCAAGGTCTTTCTAAAAGATAAGTCGCCTGAGAATAATCTCACTTATTTTACTTCGTACATAAGCAGCAAAGGTGTTCCTGCAAAGTCACACAATACTCTTTAGATGGTCTGGCCAACAGTAATTCACGTGCTATTTAAATTTTGTTAAACTTTATTCTTGTCACCTGTATTTTTTTTTTCAAAGGAAAAGAAGGTCAGTTTTTGAGATTCAAGTTTTAATTAATGTTGTTCTATTTAGTTTTATGCTAATAAATAAAATAAACTAGACTAGACTAAACACTTATAATACCACAAATAAGTCTTGTTTCAAGCTACTGAGAAAACATTATTGCCTTTTCATACAAAAAATTTACTATATAATTAATGAATGTTGATATTAAAAAAATAACCTTTACTATACGCTGTTAAACGCCAAAGATATAAAGAAGAAATAAACAAGAATACCTGAAAATAATTTTTAAAAATTAAAACTTTTACATCTTTAAAATATAATCCTAAATAATGTTCTGTATTCTCATTTATTTTATTAGTTTTTAAACATTGAGAAAATTTCTGAGAGGTTAGAAGAACTACAAAGAAACAGATACAAACGGAAGCAGCAGATTTTTAGTTTAGCAAATATAAAAATACATAATAATTATCACAAAATAATTACTTAATCCTAAACATAACATAAACAAAAATACAAAACAAAATAACAAGTAGGTATTCTTGTTATACGTTTTATATCGATTGAAAACATTAAAGAAAGAGTTATGGTTACTTTAGTAAATCATTGAAACTTCTAACACTTTCTTATGTTCCCTGAAATTATGTATTTTTTTAGGGGAAAAAAGCTGTAAAAGTATGGAATTTTTGCACACATAGACACATCACTTCGCCTACTTACCTATCTAGCTATTAGATTTTTTATGCATAAACACTTTATCAATTTGTCTCACAATTATAATTCTCAATCGTAAAAATACACTCTGGAACACGCACATTAATTAATATAGACACGCCACTGAATTTAAATATTATGCACATTGTTTTCGAATTTAAATAGTAATATGGGGCTTTTGATTATTTAAAATTTTATAAAATGTTTTTATTTTGTTATCACATTAATTTTGGTTTAGTTTATAATGTTAAACTATGAAAATAAATAAACAAACGTACAATTATCATAATAAACGCCATTATTTCCAGCATTTGTAAAATATTTTTTAAAAAAACTTTGTTTATTGAAATTAAAAAAATAGATTTTTATTAAAATCAACCCCACATACCCAAATTATACACAGGAATTTTTAATAGCTGGAAAAAAGTTCTTACCCGTTAATACATTAACCATATTGTACCAATTAGAAAAACTGGTAAATAATTATGGCACGAACAAGTCAAAAACACTAGTATAAATATAAATGTCTTTTTAAACATCTAAACTTAACAAAAATGCATAATATAACGAAAAAAAATGTACCACTCCTGTATAAAAACTGGTGCTAGTGTCGCGGGGTAGTTTTTTCCCCGCGCAAAAAATATACCGGTAAAAAGCTGAAATTTTTTTTTTCTAAAAAACATATTCCGCTAACAAACCGGATATATTTCCTAGCTTCTATACTGTTATTTATTTTTTTTATAAGTTTTAGCTTGATGTTAAGCAAATTTTTGCTTAGATTGCTTAAAGGAAATTATTGATTTAGAAATCATTTATTATACGATAAAGATATCACAATAATTTATGAGTTTATGAATTTTGACGATAACAAAATCACCATTTTCGTTTGTGTTCTTGTAGTATGCAGAGAGATTAACATTATAAACTTTATTCAAATTTTTGAAAAAGGGGGAGTGTACCGGTGTATTTATTTTTAGGGGAAATAATATCCCTTGACAACGGCGTGTGTCAAAATGACACACATAGACGCACAGACCTGTGCACGTGCACGGTCCGGCAATACCCCCCCTGCCCTAGAAAAATGAATAAAATACTAAAAAACATTGTTTTTTTACCTACTCTTAAAAAAATTACAGCCATTTTCATTTCGACCCTTTTTTTAACTAAAAGTTATTTTTTTTCCACCTTTTTTTTCTTCTTCTTTTCTGAATCCCTTTTTAACGAAATTGCCTTCCTCTTCGTTAAACGGAAAGGGGGGGGGGCATTGCAAACGTCTGTCTATTTTCAATTATTATTATAAAGACATAATTTCATCCACTCCAAGAACGTTATTGAACAATATGTAACTTTACTGCATAAATGAACAAGGGGAAGTAGGGTGGGGTCCACCCCCTAGCCTCGAAATTTTGCCCCCACCCCTAGAAAAACATCCAAGACATGGGGCACCCCCCCCAAATTTTCGAATTTTTTACCACTCACCCCC
>JASAMX010034186.1:0-22392 GCA_030248175.1 Microlaimidae sp. YZB2_3
TCTGTTTTGATTCAAAAACTGTTGACTGAATTTATGGTTTTGACTTAGGCTAGCAGTTTTGGTTTTTAAATTCTATTCTTTATTATAACAAATGCCCCCTAGTAAAACAGCGATTGATTTTCCTTTGGAGATTCTGAATCGTAGTAATGCAATTAAAACGTAAGATAAAACGTTTATTCTTAAAACCATAAATTAGAGGTTTCGAGTATAACTATACTCATCACCAGTAATACATCTAAATAATTATAATATTAAAATACAATTGAAATCAAATAAATCAAAGAAAGATATACAACAAAATTAGTAAAATAGACAAAAGTTACATAAAACTACATGAAATATAAAAATTCAAATAAATGAGTTAGATTTACAGAAGAAAAGAAAAACGAAGTAGAAAACTACAAATAATTATTAAAACACGCAGACAAAAGCGGTAAAATGAAGTCAAGATACAGTTAAAACACAAAGGATAAAAAAGTAAACGCAGATAAAATTTTAGAAAAAGTCAAATAAATCTGAAACATCAAAAACCATAGTTGCGGAAAAAGCAAATAAGACAATACCTACTAAACAAAATTATTTTAACCTAAAACAAAGCCAAATCCATACTAGAAATATTTTTATTAAGAACTGGTTTTTGTACTCTTATACAAAACCTTTTCTTTAACTTAGGAGAAAACTCATTAGAAGCAGATGTAACTATACTAAATTTATTAAGACGTGATAAAACTGATTTTTACATTATAAAATATTGTCATAAACGGCTGACTGTTTAGCTAGAATAGGACGCTCCGTTTTAGCTGAAATACCAATGTGTTCTGAGACTCTGGTGGTTAGATGTTGGACCGTTTGGCCGATGTAATATATATAACCCTAAGACTAACCTGAGGTAAAACAGAAATAACTAATTTTCTAAGTTTCTTACTAAGACTTAGTGAGTTAATGCCAAGATAAAGTAAAACAATAACTACTGGTTTTTTCTCAACAGATAAAATTAAAGACTTTTTATTACTAAATATTTTAAACAAAAACCTCCTAATACAATAATCAAAAAAATACAAAGGTAGACATTTTTCATTAAAAACTGCTTTAAAACTTGTGCTCAAAATGAAACTTAACATAAGAAATACATAACATATAAGACCTGTGCAACAAGTTTGAATACACACCACTAAAACTTGGTTTCCTATAAACTGAAATGCTGAAACAATCGTTTTTCTTAGAAACAAACATATCTAAAACGGGTAAAACACCATTATGCTCATTCTCAGTAGTGAACTCAATAGACTTATGCTGCAAATTTAGATACTCAAGGAACTTAGGCACGTGTGATTTAGACTTAATATTTCGAACAATGGAATGGAGGAACATAATATTGCATCAAATACTGAGGAATCTAGAAAAAGAACACACGATGATTTAAATGGTGCACAGGTATTAATATTTCAAAAAATTTTGCTAATAATTTTTAAAAAATTTATTTAAAAAAAAACATTTTTTAACAAGTTCTTATTTAATTAATTGCATGTGCTATAATAAGCTAATAGTTATGTTATAATTTTTAAAAAAATTTTTAAAAAAATAAAAAATTTTATATATTAAGGCTTTCTAATTAAGCTTTATAATAATATAATACATATTAATTTTTTATAAAAAAATTTTTAATCAAATACTTAGCAATACAGGGCTTATTATAGTTGTAAAATAAGTAAAATAGACCCCGCTGAGGAAGTGCAACTATTTTGCTTATTTGTACATTACGTGTCCGGGGTAGCACAGAAACACGTAATTTTATTGTAATTCTGTTTTCGTTTTGCATTTTTTGTCATTATAAGTTTTAACAATTTTTTCTGTCACTTAAGTTATGTTCAGCTAGCTAAACAAAAACTTTGTTTCTATATTAAATATGATAAAACAGTCATCTACATAACTACGTTAAAAAAGAGGCTTGAAATCTGAGGGACATATATCCAACCATTTTGTTTCATGATAAGACAGAAAATTGTTGGCTAAAACTGGTCCTAAAGGGGATCCCATGGTCATACCATCTATTTGTTGATAAATATTCAATCCAAAAAGAAATATATTGTTTTGAACAGCCAGTTGTATAAAAGATAAAATGTCATTTTTACAGGTAAAACCACTAGGACAATTTTCAGTTCCAAACAAACTATCTACACAAGTTTCTACAGTTTCTCTTAATGGAATGTTAGTAAAAAGGGATTTGATGTCAAAACTGGCCATGAAAACTTTATTAGATAAAACGTCCAAATTTCCTATTTTTTGCAAACGAAAATGAATCTTTGATAGTATATTGGTTGTTGGGGTACAGGGTCTTTAGAGCCACAAGCAGGGAACTTAGAGCCATGAGAAATTTTTGGGAACTTGGAGCCACGAGCAATGGGAACTTGGAGCCTTTAAGAAAAAAATGTTTTGGGGTTAGATTTAGGTTCCGCTTAGGCTTAGGTAAACGTTTTAGCGATTTTTATTTTCGGCTCCAAGTTCCCTACTTACGGCTCCAAGTTCCCTACTTACGCCTCCAAGTTCCCTACTTACAGCTCCAAGTTCCCTACTTACGGCTCCAAGTTCCCTACTTACGGATCCAAGTTCCCTATTTTTGGCTCCAAGTTCCAGCTCCAAATTCCCAAGGCTCCATCGACCCTAAATCGTTGTTGGGAATTGGAGATAAAACTGGAACCAAAAACTTGGCTAAATTAAACGTAGCAGTTCCAATGGAAGATAAAATAGGACGGAGGGCATCCTAGCTTGTAAATTTTTCCTAGTCCATACATTCTGCCCGGTTGTGACCAAGAAGGTGCGATTTTTTCATATGAATCTTCAGAAATAATTCCTTGGCGTTTAAATTTTAAAAAAGATAAGCGAATCTTTTGTTCATGGTTTGAAACAAAAGTAAAACAGTCATTAGATGCATTGGGAATAATATCAACTTTTGGGTGGATAAAAAGTGGGTTGGGAAGATTCATTGTACTTATAAAACGATGCTATAGTATACTGTTTGAGACTGGCTTTAAGAAGATCTTAATTTTCATGTAGTTTGATTTGATTTGATTTGATTTGAGACTACTCTTATACCATGTCTTAATAATTTTAGTATAGTTACATCTTCTTCTAATTAGTTTTCTCTTAAGTTAAAGGAAAGTTTTTGTATAAGAATAGAAAAACCAGTTCTTAATAAAAATATTTCTAGTATGGATTTGGCTTTGTTTTAGGTTAAAATAATTTTGTTTAGTAGTTATTGTCTTATTTGTTTTTCCCGTAACTATGTTTTTTGATGTTTCAGATGTATTTGACCTTTCTAAATTTTTATCTGTATTTACTTTTTTATCCTATTGTCTGTTTTATCTGTATCTTGTCTTCATTTTCCCGCTTTTGTCTACGCCCCTTTAATATTTATTTGTAGTTTTCTACTTCTTTTTTTTCTGCTGTAAATCTAACTCATCTATTTAAATTTTTAAATTCCATGTAGTTTTAGTTTTAGTTGTAGTTAATCGAGAAACTAATTTGGACATTTTTTTAATGAAGTAATTTTCAGGAAACCAAAAATACAATTGGTTGAAACGTAACAATAATGTTTGTTTAGATTACAATAATTTTCATTAGTTTAAAAGTACCAATAATTGTTTCGGTTCAAAAATTTACTAGAATACACTGAAAACTAATTAATAAAAAAAAGAAGAATGCGAAATGAAGAACAAATTATATGGGATATTTGTGGATCATCCATACATACGCATAAAATCATAGGCGGACGTATGCTTTTTTTGCGGAAATTATATACATTCGTATGCTTAGAAGACGCAAAAACTGCATGCATATAATTTCCGGAAAAATGCATAATTATTGCATATAATTTAAAAATTTGCATACGTATGCATAAAATTCACAAAACCTTCATACATATGCATATAATTTCCGGAAAAAATGCATGCTTATGCATATAATTTCAAAATATGCAAACGTATGCAAAAAATTTACAAAAAATGCATACATGTGCGTATAATTTCTGGAAAAGTGCATACTTACGTATTTAATTTTAAAATATGCATATTTATGCATGCACATAGGTGGGCAATTATATTATATATATTATAATTACTCCCAGATTTAGGGGGTATATTTTACCTTCGAAATTTGAAGGTGTCCCAAAAAAATTTGTACACCTCAAATACCAAAATGTAATGACAAAATGAATTTATTTATTTATTATTTAATTTCTCTTGAAATTATCAAACAAAAATTATTAGAAAAGGCAGAAAAAAAATTATCATAATATAAAATATACCTTGTCTGCTGTATTTTTTGCCTTCAATTAAACAGAAATGACGTGGGATAGCAGCAAAAAATTTAAAATTTAAAAATGATATCTCAATTTTTGATTCACACGAGAAGCAACATTGAGTGCTACGGGGTTCTAACGATACTAAAATTAAAGCTCCCTCGGTCCCGCCGCTCCTGGGATGTTTTAAACCGTTTAGTGCGGGGTAAATTGATAAAAATTTGACCCACTAAATTCGAATATAGTAAATATGTAAAATTTTCGAAAAATACCGGATCAGACACCGTTGTAATACTCCTCTCTAATAAAAAAAATACAAATAAACAAAACAATATAAATTTAGTAGAGTATAATGAGTCGAACACTAAAATATTGGTTTATGCACTAATATATTTATTCTTTCAAGCCTTACAAAAATTTTAAAATGTTGCAACTTGTGGAAAGGGCCTTCCCTTAGTTTTTTTTTTTGATTGAAAAATTATGCAAAATTCCTGAACCGACTATTCCTCATACCAAGAGGTTAAAAATCTAGGGTTCAAACGTTCAATCAGTTGCAGCTAATTCATTCTGCATGCAATATTAAACGATATTTTATGCAAATTATTTATCATGGTATATTATTGTACTACTCTTTGTGTAATCAGTAGTTTAAAGGTTTGGTTATCAGTTAGAGTTTTAAAAAATTGGTAATATTGTTTTTATTTACAACAATGTAAATATTTTTCATCTTAGTTAACTTCAATAGAATAAATTTTATTCGCTTAGCAAAAAATAAGCGATTTAATCTCAAATTTATTCGCTGAATAAATTTTATTGCAAAAATTTTATGAACTGGCCGCAGTCAAAACATCCTTAAAAACCTAAAATAGTGATTTTTGCTCAGTCAGGGAATTCTCAGAAAAGGTGGTACTTTAATCATACCAAAGGACGTTTTTTATTTGATATTGCATAAAAATGGTTCTTTTTGAGAACCAGTTATTTTTTAATCACATCGACCAAAGTCATAGCGCTATTAATAAACAATTTTTTTTAAATTTTAAATGATAACCAAAAATTTAAACCACTTATTAGTAACATATAACTTTGCTGCGCGGCTATTGAAATAACTTGTAAACTTAAAGTTTTGTCTGAATTCAATGAATAAATTTTATTATTGCAAAAACAGGATATTATAGAGCATAAAAAATGCATAAAGCAGCTTAAAGAAGCACATAAAGTAGCGGTTAAAAGTTTTTTTAGTTTATTTTGAATTGGGCTGAAGCCGAGTAGTACTTCCAGATTTGAAAAAAATGCAAACTTCTCATATTGAATTTGCATTCAAAATAAACCGTATTTTTCCTTGTTTTTATGCACAGATATATAATGTTAACGTTTGGTTTCTTGATTTATAAATAAATCAAGAGCGGTAAATTGGTTTAATCATATTTCAAAACAATATATAAAAAATAAGAAGTCAGCAAAATAGATATTAAATTTTTGCTACACCAAAATTATTGTGTAGAAATGGGAAATTTCGTTTGATTTTCTTTATTTTTTCTTCGTAAATATTTATTACTAAAATACACTATAAAAACAAATTAAATATAACATTTTTATTTATATAAATAGACTAAAATGGTAAAAATACATCAGCCCCTGGTCTTAATCGCTCCATGAGTTTCTGTACTAAAAGTTGGCGTTGTTTTTTATATTTCATATATTCCTGATTAATGAATTTTTTGACGTCCGACTTTGAGGGAGGTTTCTATAAAATTAATGAATTTAATTTTTTGAATAATTTTTCTAACAAATGTAAAAGTACTGCACACTTATATCTGGATTCGTGATATTTATTTATATCCAACTTTTAATAAGCAAAGATATTAATGAATTGATTAATGGCTTTGTTTTTTTGGCATACAAAATAAAAAAATCAAAAACTAATAATTTAAATTTTTAAATATACGGGTCTAAATAGCTTTGTGGCTGCTTATTTTTAGCTTTCGGATAAATCTAAGACAATTTGAAATTACACTTTTAATAAGATAAAGGCGTTAAAAATTGGTACGCAAGTTTCTAAAACTTTTAATAAAGCAAAAATGAAAGAATGTAATGTTTTAGAACAGAAACAACTATGTTTTGACTGGACACAGGCAAAATACATAAGGAAGATTTTTAACTAGAAGATATTTAACTTTTTAATTTATACTAACCTTTGGATTTTTTTGTTTAAAAAGCGCTGGAAATCGGCAGAACGCCATTCGCGTCACCGCTGCAGTGTGTTAAAATCCGGTCGGTCGGACGGGAACTTTAACACAGTGCAGCACTGACGCGGAATACCTTCTGCGAATTTGCAGTGGAAAGAATCCCAAAGGGTTAAGACATAATCAAACAAACAATTGCTAAATCACTTTTTAGTTAAATGTAACAAAAAATACGAACTAAATTAAAATATATTATTTAAATATATTTTAAACCGTGAATCGCCATGAACTTGAGCCTGGCATTAGGTTCAGTTTATAGTTACTAAAATTTCAAATTTTAATTTTCACAATTTAGCGTTCGAGCTTAACCGTTTTTTGGAAAGTGTTGTCTACCTGTTTTGATGTTCCAGTATACCAACGTATACCAACGTATACCCTTTGGGATTCTAAATTTGATAGACGCTGATATTAAATTTATTACTCCCAATTAATTTTACCTCGTGGTTACCCATTTTAAAACCCCCAGGGAACCCCTAAGATTTATAGGTATTTGCGATTTTTGCTTTGAGTTGATACTCCTTTCAGTCCCACTAAGACACTGAATAAAAAAACATTATTTTTAAATAATTTTAAAAGATAAAATTGATAATATGATGATATTGATTAAAATTGATAGTGAATTTTATATATTAACTTTTATGAATATAATAAAAGTTGATAGTGAATTTTATATGTTTGCTTCTTCTTTCAGTTGTTTGCTTTAAATCAAATAGATTTTTATGATTGTGAACTAAAAATAAATTTTAAAATGAAATTTTGAAAACCGCATTATTTAGATGAACACCAACAAACAAGCGTTAATTATGTTTTAACCTATAAAAACTATTGCCTGTATACAAACAAACAAACAAACCTTTAAAAACAGTAATGTTATTCTTAAAATGATTTTAAAGGCTTAAAAAGAATGCTTTCAAAATGACAAATCTAATTTCGTCCTATTGGTTGAAATAACTGCCAAATTAGCAGACATTATTGTCTGCCATTTCGGCGAAGTATAAGTCTGCCAAAATAATAAAAAAATATCTGCCAATTTGGCAGAAATATTAGCCGCGTGAAAATTAGCTGAATATTCTGCCATTTTGGCAGATTTTTTATTAAAAAATGGCTGACTAAAATTAAGAGAGTAGTTACAAAGTATTACCCAACTAAAACGCGAGTAAAACGAATTCAAAAAAAAAAACATTATCTTCTTAGTTCGTGGATAATATTAAGATGATGTGGTTTCTGTATTTTAAAACCTAACGCACAATAAATTACCGATTCTGCAAAGCTGAGAAAATTTATTTGTTTGTATTGTTTTATTTTATGCCCGTTCTGTTCAGCTTGCGTTAGTATTAGGTTTCAAACACTTAAATCGTTTTAATTAGTTAGTCTTAAATTTTTTGTTTAAATTTTAATTGCTGTATTTGTATTTTTGTAGCCCAACTGGGTTGCATATTCATTCTGTACAAATTATGTTTGCAATACCTTTTTTTCACTAGAAATAAACTTACTTTATCTAACAACCTAACTTATCTTTAAATTGTTGTTAAAAACTCATGGCGAGTGTTATGTCAACTAATCTTCAAAGACATAATACTGTTTAAACTGACATTCAATAGTGCAGCTGCAACATTGCTTATATCGCAAAACTAATTCGTCGCTTAGGTACTCAAATCTTCAAAATTATCGGAACTTAATTTTTAAAAGATCGTCTTATTTTAGCTAAGAAATCCGCGGTTTTCATATTGTTTTATTGTATTGGAGGATTGATTTAGGGTAATTGAAGCCAAAAATAGGGAACTTGGAGCTGTAAGTTGGGAACTTAAATCTAAATATAAAAATCCCAAAAGCTTATACAAAAATCTAACTGAGCCTGAATCTGATGCCAAACATTTTTTCCTTAAAAACTCAAACCTTCTATTATTCACATCTCCTATTCTATTATTATTTTAAAATTTAATAATATACTACGCTGCCGCATATGAGAGCGAAAAAATGCTATGCTTTTTTTCTTTTTTTCTCGCGCCCCGAAAACACCTCGCGCGAAAAAAAATCCTAACAATATTTTATTTTTTAATAAATTAATCCTACGGAAGAAAATATTTATCCACCTTTCGAGTTTTTTTTCTTGCATTCTTAAGCACACAAAAAAGTTCTCCTAGGATAAATTTTAACCGCGTGTCAGAATACCAGCCCTGGATAAATTTGATTTTTCTCTCGAATACTTAAAGGTGCGGTGCGGAGTCAAGTTTTTTATCTTCGATTTTAATATTTTTTGTAAAAACCTTACCCCTGCCCCCAATAGCCCACAAAAATTTTTTACACAAAATATCTGCAGTGGTTCAGGAGTTATGACCCCCGAAATGGACTTTTTCGACAATTCTGTACATGACAAATTGCTCTATGGGTATTAAGGTTTACGTTTTAAATTAGCACTCAAACAAAGCGGCTACTTTCTACCCTAATTTGACACATTGATCGTTAAGATTGGTGCAGTATTTGTCGAAATATTGCGTTTCCCGTACAAAAAACCCGCGATTTTTTCGTTAAAAATACCAAACGACGGCACTGATTTTGTGAAGTTTGCCCAACCTTTTTTTCCTTCACTTCGTATTTTTAGCAAAAAAATCGAGTGTTTTTGTACGAGAAACGCAATATCTCGACAAATACTGCACCAAACGTAACAATCAAGGTATCAAATTAGAGTAGAAAGTAGCGGCTTTTTTTGAGTGCATATTTTGTAACGTAAATCTGTATTGCTATGTAATGGGTGTTACAATGTTCAATGGTTCAATGTGTTCAAAGGGTGTTACACCCATTGAGCAATTTGTCACGTACAGAATGGTCGAAAAACGCGATTTTGGGGGGTCATTATTCCTGAACCACTAGAGATATTTTGTTGAAAAAATTTTTGTGGGCTATTTGGGGCAGGGGTAAGGTTTTCACAAAAAATTATTAAAAGCGAAGACAAAAAGTTTGACTCCGCACCGCACCGCACGTAAAAACATTATCCTGGGATAACTTTTACACCCGCGTCAGAATTTCACCCCTTTTTTTAATTAAAATGTTACAAGCATTGAGCTATTTTTTAATGGTTTTTTTACATTTTTTCTGTAAAATTTGTCTTTTTTTGTTTTTGAAATAAGTAATTTTTTTAATTTTGATTGATTTGTATTCACAAATTGTTTTTTTTATTTTTTGTAATTATCTTTTAATGTAATTAAACGACCATGGGATAAATCACGTAGAATTAAAAATGTATTATTTGCTTAAGCACGTTTTATTTCTTATTTTAATCACAAATAAAAAATTTAGAGTTTTTCACGGAAAGTCAATATCTAACCATCATTTTTTTATTCGTTTTGGCTTTTTGCGTTTTCTAAAAGCAAGGTATTTCTGTAAAATCATGCTATCTAGACCTGTAAAACAATTCTAGACTCATCACACGTGCCATTAGTAAAATAAAACAAAACCATCTCACTCTCTGAGAAAAAATTTCAAGCAAGTCCTATGGCAAGATTATTTTTAAAGAATTTTTTTAAAAAAAACTTTTATCGCGTATGGTTTTAAAAAAAGTTTAAAAAATAATATTTTGATCATTATTTACTGGAAAACGACAATCTAAAAGCTTTACAAATTTTAAGTCAACCTATGGTGGGGGAAGATAGGGGAAGATTTAATCTGGTGTTCACTCCATAATAAATCTCCCCCCTCCTCTTGTTAGAAATCATGTAACAAATATTTGCGTGCTAAAAACAACATCCATTTTTTTCGTCATTTTGTTTCTTATTTTAATACTCGAGGTTTCAGATCAAAGAATTCGTGATAAGCATTAAAAAAATAAATTTTATTCTAATAAAACTTGAGATGTTGGGGGCATTTAAAAAAGGGGCACCAAGCAAGCCTAAACAGAAAGCTTAAATTTAAATTATTAACCGTTTAAAATAATAAAGAACATATGAAAAAAGTTAGAACTCGAAGGAAAGTTTGGCAGTGCAAAAAAAATAATTCTGCATATCTTCGGAAAAAAAATTACTTTCTTTTTGATTAAAAACAAAAAACTTTTTTTCTAAGCCTAAGCAAAACCTAAAAATCAACCTAAACAACCAAAAAAAGAAAATTTAAACCTATTTAATGTTTAATTAACTGCTAAATTTAAAGAATGTCTTTTGTTTTATATTATATTTTAAATTTAAAAGCAAAAACTTATGGATACACCTATTTTAGGTTTTATTTCTTCTTATTTTAATTTTTTGTCTATGTATATTAATTTTAAAAAAAATCAGAAACTAATGGTGAATAGTGAATCAAATACTGATCGGAAAGATATTGAACTGATGCCAATTTTTTTATGTATTTGTTGCCATATTTTGGCTTTGGTAAACTTAAAGGCAGAACCTTTATTTCTGGATATTAATTTTCTAAAAAAAATTATGTTAAATTTAATTATGGCATATTTTTTACATGTCTAACAAAACCAACTAATGCAAATGTATTTTTTATCACCAAAAACCGCCTGAATTTTACTTAATTAATAATCTTAGTGGCCAATTGTTTTTGGAATTAATAACAAATTAAAGTTAAAGTTTAATTTTTATTAATTAGAGAGAGATGTATTTTTATAAAGGCTTTTTTTCACGAATCTGAAAATGAAAAACAAAAAAAAATGTTGTTGTAATCTATTTTAAAAAAATAGTTTTATGCCATTTTTGTTATAACAAGAAAAGTTTTGACATTTCAATGACATAATCCATAAAACAATGTGTTACAAATGATTTTCTTTATTCTTTTATAAATATTGCATTTAAAAATAAAAAATACTAATTTGAAACTTACATTTAATGTTATCAACCAGGATGCCAATTTTTCCTTTAAGTATTTTTGTGGGCTTTTTAAGTAAGAATAAGAAATATTTTTAGCCATATGTAAATTCATTAAAGAGCATGAAATCAGCATCAATATTACAACTGTTTTCTTTATGAAGTAACCCATTTTAAACATCGATTTCTAAACAGTTAAAAAATAAAACGTTTTGTGTCAAGACATCCCGCATAATAGTTTTTCGATAAATAATGATGCGTTAAATATTAAAATAGTAACAATAATTATGGTTATGAAAAAACATTATTATTATTAATTATGGATGGCGCGGGAGCGCCACGGGACGATTTAGTTCCGTGGCGTCGCGCCAACCATTATTATAGAACGTGGTTAAATTTTGAAATTCAGAACCTTCTTATTCTTATTCTTCTTCTTCTTATTATTATTATTCCAACGCTCAATCCTTAAAAGCGATATTGCTCATTCTTTACTGATTGATCAAAAATAAATATAGGCTCATTGGAAAGAAGAAAAAATTACACAATTTTCTTAGGAAGCACTTTTTTCATTTAGGTCCTTGTTATTGATTTATTGAAAAAAATCAAAATAAAAAATCGATAAAACTAGACCAATCAAAACTCCCAAACGCACAATAACAGCTTTTTGGCAACAATAAGGATTCTACAGAGCAGAAAACGAACAGCCACTCGTAGAAGCCGCACAAAAAAAGCAGAAGACGGCGATTTTAATTGGTGGCGGAAACCGAACCAGTTTCCAGCGCCATCTACTTTAACCCCGCGGAAAACGGCGAAAACTTCAAAGTACTTTTTTTAATTCTTGCATTACTGATGACAAAAATAATTCAAAATTTTTTTTAAAATAAATAATAATAAGCATCGGGAACGCCGCGCGGCGATTTAGCATCACAGCACCGTGCACATTATAACTAGAGAACGTTGGGAAATTTTTTTGTAATTTATGTTCATTTTCTTCTATTTATTATTATAATTCTAACGCTCATTATCTTAAAATCAATATTTTTTAATCGTTTACGTGACGATTTAACCCTACGGTACCGCACCAACTATAAATACATCCTAGTTAAACCGCTCATCTTTTCATATAACATGTAAGTATAGCCGGAATCCAGCGCGGTAATTATTAAAAAACCGCACATCACCGTTTAATTACAGTAATAATATCTTGCTGGGTGCTGGATTTACTTACATGATGAGCGGTTTAACTACGAGGCGTTAATAATCAGAGAATCTGGATAAAATCTGTAATTTATGTTCGATCATCTTCTTCTAATTTTTTTATTCCAAAAAATGATTGCAATCATCGGTGGAGCGGAGCACCCGCTGTGATTTAGCCCTACGGCACCGCGACAACTGTAACTAGAGCACCTGGTAAATTTTGTAATTTATGTTTATCATCGTTTTTTTCTTATTATTATTTATATTTCAAAAAATATAATTCCAATCATCGGTGGTGCGGGGGTGCCACACTGCAATCTAGCCCTGCACTGCAATTTCTTCTTCTTCTTCTTCTTCTCCTTCTTCTTCTTCTTCTTATTCTTCTTCTTCTTCTTCCTCTTCTTCTTTTTCTTCTTTCTCTTCTTCTTCTTCTTCTTCTTCTTCTTCTTCTTCTTCTTCTTCTTCTTCTTCTTCTTCTTCCTCTTCTTTCTCTTCTTTCTCTCCTTTCTCTTCTTCCTCTTCTTCCTCTTCTTCCTCTTCTTCCTCTTCTTCCTCTTCTTCTTCTTCTTCTTCTTCTTCTTCTTCTTCTTCTTCTTCTTCTTCGTCTTCTTCTTCTTCTTCTTCTTCTTCTTCTTCTTCTTCTTCTTCTTCTTCTTCTTCTTCTTCTTCTTCTTCTTCTTCTTCTTCATTATTCTAACACTCATATCTTAAAATCGATATTCCTTCATTGTTTACGCGATGATTTAGGCCCGCAGCACCGCCTCAATTATAATTAAAGAACGTGCGTAAATTTTTTTATTAATGTTATTAATGTTCAACTTTCTTTTACTATTATTGTTTATTTTAAAAAATATAATTAAATTTTTGATTGTGCAGAAGCGCCACACGGTAATTTAGCCCCACTAGACCGCGCCAAACATAATTAAACAACGTGGCTAAATTTAGTAATTTATCTTCTTCTTCTCCTTATTATTAATATATTTTTAAACGCTTATTTTAAAACCGACAGAGCAGGAAAAGCGGCGATTTCTCCCCGGCGTATTTATAGACAGAAAAGATGGACGTTATGTGTTTAGTCTAGACTAGTCTAAGATGGACTCTATAGGCCGATTCACACCGACGAATAGCGGATAGTGGATAGCAGATAGCAGATAGTACGTTCACACCGGAATTGCCTCGGATAGCGGATAGCAGATAGCAGATAGCGGATAACCGTTCACACCGGAGTAAAATAACTTCAAATAGCGGATAGCAGATAGCGGATAGCAGATAGCAGATATTACGTTCACACCGGAATTGCCTCGGATAGAGGATAGTAAATAGCAGATAGCAGATAGCGGATAACCGTTCACACCGGAATTGCCTCGGATAGCAGATAGCGGATAGCGGATAGCAAATACCGGATAACCGTTCACACCGGAGTAAAATAACCTCAGCGGATAGCAGATAGCAGATAGCAGATAACCGTTCACACCGGAATTACCTCGGATAGCGGATAACAGATAGCAGATAGCGGATAAGGCAAGTTGATGCATGCGACAACTCTGTACTGCTGGCAAGCCAAATTAAAGATATTTTTTCTTTTGTTTTTTTGCTTAAATCGTGTTTTTTCTTGATTTTACAAAAATATTTTTATAAATTTCGATTGTTTAAAGTAAAATATTTTTTAAAGTATTTTCTGAAATTGTTTTTTTTTAAATTCAGTTGAATTCATCAAAACCAATGGTTTTTAAAAAGGTTACAAAAATTTACAAGGTATTTTTTAAGTTTATATATTGGGTAGGAGTTAAAAATATATTTAATTAGTACTTAAATGCTACATACTAAATACTACTTTTTTAGGGGTAAGTATTTATTTAAAAGTACCGATACTATTTTAAAAAGGTTGGTATTTTAATGGTATTGTATTCAATTTTTTAAAAAGTACAAATATTTAGGAGTATTCGAATACTAAAATATTTATAAAATACTAATTAAATACTGGTTTTTTTTGCAAACTTAATAAAACAAGTTCTTTTACTCGAAAAATTAGCACTCAGATCATTTTGTTAATAAAAATATACGACAGAATAAGTCGAAATGATACGTTGGCTGACTGTGCCTTAAAAATTGCAATTATTCCGGAGGTCAGCAGCTCCGGAGCTCCGCCCTTTTTTTTGTACTAATTTCATAAATGATTAAAGAGTGATGCAATATATTATTTTGTAAAAATTTTTTTGCAAATTAATTTTTTCCAAAACTTATATTTATCAGTAAAAATAGTCCTACAAATAGAAATAGAGTAATTTAAAATACATTTCAAGCTAAAGCCTCAAATTGCCTTTATAAGGGGCGGAGCATTGGAGCTCCGGAGCTTCCTTCGCTTTATATGGCCGGAGCTCTGGAGCTTTATATTGAAAGGTAGGAACATTACTAATAAGCATTTTAAAAAATTAGTTTACGAAGAAAATCGAAAATTTTGTTTAAATCTGTATTATAAAAAATATTATTTACTTATTAGAAACAGTTTTACACAAAACCAAAAAAAAGCAAAATTTTTGTTTTCAGGAATGTTTGCGCTTGTGTACTATTTTGCCAGCATTTGCAGTTATATGAGTAAAACGAAAAAAGCGGGAAAAATTTTGTCGCGGAAATTTTTCCTTCGAGAATAAATCTTCCGCGGTGAAAATTTTTTCCCCATAAATTGTTGTTACGGAAATATTTAGCTACAACGAATGAAACACACAATTTATTTTTTAATAGTCTATTCAAAAAACGATATGTCAAGCATAAAGATGTCCATAATATTTTTTTAAAAGTTTTAACCCCCTTATGAGACTCTTTGAACTCTAAGCTTAAGCTGTAAGCTGTAAACTGTAAGCTGAGCTGAAATCGTTGCTATTGATATAAAGTTAAATAATAATTTAAAAATTAGACTAATTGGTCTTTATAGAAAACCGTAAGCGTAAACTAATAAAATAGATGAGTTTGTAATTTTTGAAATATTACGCGAAATTACCGAAAATTTTTAAAGTTCTATTATTATTACGGGCGACTTCAATTTCCTAGGTTGTGACTGGTATAATTTTTAATTGAAATCTAATAAATAAAATGAAGAAGAGTGGATAAATTTTTTTGACGAACTAGCGTTTTTTTCGAACTCATTTTTCCAAGAAACCCTACTAGAAACAATAACTTTTTAGATCTACTTTTGACCAACGATACTGAAGTTTTGCAAGACATAAAAATTTTGCCAAATTTCTCTTTATCTAATCATAATTTTATTAAATTTTCAATCAATTGGGCCCTTTTTAAATCTTATCTAAAACTATCGGTTAAGTTTGTTTCAGATTTTTCCAATGCTGATTACGAAATGTTGTTTCTTTTTTTGTCAGCAATCGACTGGGATCATCTTTTTACAAACTGTTCAAAGATTGAAGAATTGTGGCAGTGTTTTAAAAATATAATTGACGAGGGAATAAAAAATCATATACCTTTCAAATAAGTAAAATTAACTTACAAATTTATAAAATATCCATCCAAATTTAAAAAGCTACAAAACAAAAAAAATAAAGTTTGGCTGGAATATAAGATAGGCCTTAAGCCTGGTTCACACTACATAACTTAAGACGTATGACGTAAACTTATGACGTATACTTATGACGTATGACGTAAGACGTAAGGGCCATCAGTTCACACTACCACACTTAATACGTATGACGTAAGGCGAATTAGTTGTTTTCTATTACCGAAAAATTCTAATTTTGTTGCTAAAATGACTAGCTTGCTTGTAGAAATGTTCAAAATAGACCAATTAAGTTTACTGTGGCTCTTTTATCGTCGTAAAAAACTTAAAAAAATAAAAGACGTTGGTGGGTCCGCCCAGTACTTCAAAAACGGAAAGAACAGGGAGAATTTTTCAATTTGGTTACAGAACTGAGGCTAACGGATCCGGAATTTTTTTATGACTACTTCCATATGTCACCAGAAAAGTTTAGTTTATTGTTAACAATGGTTGGACCTATAATATCAAAATCCGCCACGAAATTAAGAGAGCCTATTTCACCTGATCAAAGATTAGCGGTGACACTTCGTTATTTGGTTACAGGAGACTCTCAACAAACTATCGCTTTTAGTTATAGACTTGGACGGTCAACGGTCTTGGTTATTATAAAAGAATGTTTAGAAGCATTGTGGGATTGTCTTCAACCGATTTATCTTAGGCCTCCGTCGAAGGCAGCAGAATGGCTTAAAATCGCCGATGATTTTATGCGGTTATGGCAGCTACCGAATTGCGTGGGGGCTCTAGATGGAAAACATTGTTATATTCAGAAACCCCAAAACAAAGGATCGGATTTTTTTAATTACAAAGGCTCCCACAGTATAGTTCTTTTGGCCTTGACAGACGCTAAATACAGGCAAGAATATATAAGAAAAAATTGTATCAGACTAAAAAATGTTTTAGCATTGGAATTCTTTTATTTAAAGTCAAAAAATTAGTAAAGAATATTAATCATAAAGAATAAAAATAATAGTTATCAAAGTTGAAACGGTTCGAAATTTAGTCAGCTCGGCCTGGCTTGGCCAATGAAAGTTTTTTGCTGGGAATTCGGGGCACATACTCAAAAAGAATTCTGCCAAAAATTTTTAAAATAAAATTTTAGGGTATCGTCAAAAATCTCATTTTTAGTATTGACCTTCTATATTTTTAAACGAAATTGATAGTTTCCTTACATATTCCGAATAAAGGTTTATTATGGTGGATATTGGTGCCCAAGGGAGCCAAAGTGATGGGGGAATTTTCGCCACATCAGATTTGTCAGAAAGTTTTTTTAGAAAATTCAATCGAATTGCCAGAAGCCAGAAAGATTGAAAACTCAGACCGCGTAATCCCGTTTTTTTAAAGTAGGAGATGAAGCTTTTCCCTCTTAAAACTACTTTGATGCGCCCATTTCCTAAACGTTCGCTGAATTACAGAAGAAGAATCTACAATTATAGAATATGCAGAGGTAGAAGAGTAAGCGAAAATACTTTTGGTATTTTAACAACACAGTTTAGAATTTTTAAACGGCCTATTGTTTTACAGTCTGAAGAGAAGGCTGAAGCTATTGTGAAAGCGTTAGTATGTTTGCACAACTTTTTAATTATAACCGAAGAAGCAAAATATGCACCGCGCAACTTCATTGATTATGAAGACAGTTCAGGAGTGATCGAACCCGGTCAGTGGCGAAAGCATACAGATGGTGACACTGGATTGTTACCAGCCCGCATGCTTGGTGGAAATCGTGCCCCGAAATCCGTCGAACAGGTTCAAGAATATTTAGTAGAATATTTTAATCATGAAGGAAGTGTGCCTTGGCAAGACGCTATGGTAACCCGAGGCTTGTGAAAACAAACAATAACTTTGTGCAGTTTTGCCCTTTTATTTTTATGTGTACTTGTTTGCATATAGTAATTGTTTGCAAATGTTACAATAATAGACTTGCTTTAAATAATATGTTGTCGCTTTTTTGTTGCTCACCATTTAAAACATCAAGTTTACTCAACCCAAAAAAGCAAAATCAGCAAATAAAAAAATTAAAGCAGTGTAACATAAAAAATTAAAATTCATCAAAAACTGCAAAAACAATAATTTTATGAACACTCAATCAGCTGCGACAGGGAGCAAACTCTAGCCCTTCGTAATGTTGAGCAAAGTTTCAAACGATTGCGCCACAGAGACAAGTTAGAAATATGCTTTAAGATTGGTATTTAAACCCACCCTGTCTGGCTTTGTTTCACTTGGTTTTTTTACTCTCAAAGGAAAAGTCATTGCAGACTTACAAAGATAAAATGTTTTTTAATCAAATTTAATAATCAAATAATAAACAATTTTTTTTGAAGTTTTAATTAAAAATGTGGTTTTTATTGTTGCTGCTCATTTTAAATTTAAATTTTTTGCTTTTACAGTTTTGGCCACTAAATTTACTCGACAGTCTGGTGTGTGATTTTTTCATTTTCTTGTGGTATTACTGTGTAAGTCTCGCCATTTTCTCCATACAAAATTTGAGAGGCTATTGGAGGAACTTGTTCTGGAGTTAAAAATGTCTGACGTCCTGAATAGGGTTGCATATTTGGAGAAAGGACCACATTTTTTCTTGGGGTCATAAATGAAATAGTAGTTTCACACTGGACTTCGTACATTACTTGTTGCAAACGCATTTTGGCATAGGCTTCTTTAGCAGCAGGTAACTTCCAAATATCTGCGGCGATTTGCATTCCGAACAATTCGTCACTATCTCCCATTTTTTCCAAAAACAGTTTCCCTCTTTCTTTGATTTGATTCAATATTTCGGTTTCAAGCGGGTCATCTTGCCTTTTTCTTTTCTTGGGGGCCAAAAACGATGAGTGACTTTTCGGACGAAAAACGGGAGTGTCCCTAGTACTGCCGGTTCCTGTGTCTGAAAACTGACTTATGCTATCGCCATCAGCATCGACATCAATTTCATAGGCGATTTTTTCTGATTGGTCGATTTCATTTTTGATCCCAATATTGGTGTCTTCATCGCCAGAAATAACATTGCTGGTACGATTGTTGACGGTTCTTCTAAAATTATAACCAAAATTAGTACAAATTGTCACCGATGGGGGGAGGGTGGTAGGGGGGTGGCACCCCCCCTACGGCCTCTGAGACCTATCCCCCCCTAAGGCCCATTTTTGACCCCTCCCCCCATCAACCATATCCAGACCGGGCAAACCCCCCTACCAAAGGGATTTGGAACTGGCTAACCCTCTACCACTTCATCTCCACCCTGGCTACACCCCCCCCCCTAACAGTTTATATTTTGACTCCCCAAGCTACATTGACGTCAATGCGTAGGATTTACGTCAATGTTTCTTAACGGAGAACACATATAAAAGTTATTCGAATGTTGTTTGTTGTATGTTTAAACAAAAATGCTAAAGACTATTATGGCTTTTTACTCTCTGAGCATTATCTACACACATTGTGATGCTGATGATCTATTTATAAACGAAATAAATGCAAATGACCCGTCAGATTTTGGAAATCGAGAGTTTATTGAATAAAAAGAAATAAATTAAAATATTTATTGGTGGTGGGCCGCCGCTGCCGCCGTTTTAAACAACATGAAACAGTTTATTGATTCTTGACCAAAGTTGTACGACAAAACCTACTGTTACTACTGACTAACCATATAAATATTGATTATAAATAATTACTAATCGTTTTATTTAACTAGAAAATAGAAGAAAACTGACAATTATTTAACCCTGAAGCAAATAATACAACAAAAAAGGTACCTGCATAATTATGATGATGTTTTTTACGCTTTTTTTGAAAAATTTCGAAAATTATCTCCAGTTGTTCAGGATTTATGACCCTTCAAAAATGGTGTTTTTCGACATTTGCTTTAGGGTCGATGAAGCCCAAGGAGCCTGGAGCTTGCACCTGGAGCCATAAACACAAAACTTAAAATCGTTAAGTGGGAAACTTAAAGCCATTATCTGGGAACTTGAACCGAAAGTTAAAATCGCTAAAACGCTTACCTAAGCCTAAAAAAACCTAAATCTAAGCCTTAACCAATTTTCTCTTAACGGCATTAAGTTCTCACAGCTCATAGTACCAAATTACCAAAAATTTGGTAATTTTTCTTAAATTACCAACACTTTGGTAATTTAAAAATTATATTTCACATTTTTATTTGTATTTTGTAATTTGAATAATTATCAGGTAAAAAAATAACAAATTTCAAATTATACCACTGTGTTTCTTATTAAAAAAAAAAAACAAAAAAGATTTAAAAAGGTGTTTTTTGTTTTGGAAAAATAAAAAAAGTGGTTTTAAATAACTAAAACTGTCATTGCTACCGTGGTAAGGTAATTGTCATGCTATGACTTCTTAGGATAGCGCTTTACTGTGGGGAGGGGTCTGGGCCTTGCCGTACGCGACCATACTGAAGCAGATATATCTGGCTTACTTATAGTACAAAAAAAATTTACCTCATCAAATAAGCTAAATCATCCAACCACTTGCTTTGCATATGCAATTCATTTAGTTCAATTCTGATCAACTTTTTGACTTCCGATACTGACCCCGCAGTTGTGTTGACAGCGGTATCGTTGGTTCCCGTTAAAAAATCTTCTGTATTCTTAAAAAGTAGACATTTTTCAATAGCTATAATTTTGTTTAACCAGTAAAGACAGGGTGCTTCAATTGGAAAACCATATTTTTATCTAACTCTCACCTGCCTCCATCGAAAATTTTTGCTGCCTTCCACCTACCTCAGACCTGCCGACTATACCTGCCCTTATTCTAAATTTATCTGCCTGCACCCAGCATGCTACCTGCCTCTGAAGTAGTTTAAGCTACCTCATACCTGCTTCCTAATCCCTATAGTCTTCAAAATAGAAGGCAGGGACATCTGCATCCACCCCACCTCCCACCTACCTCCAAGGTAATTTTACCTGCTCCAGTTTATGAAGCAAGTTTGGAAGTCATCCTTACCAGGGTACGGCGAAATAAGCTTAAAACACGTTTTTTTATTTTTGTTT
Source organism: Microlaimidae sp. YZB2_3 (assembly GCA_030248175.1). NCBI lineage: Eukaryota > Metazoa > Nematoda > Chromadorea > Desmodorida > Microlaimidae > Microlaimidae sp. YZB2_3. Next base: position 21,072 of record JASAMX010034186.1, read on the forward strand.
ATATATTTTATAGGCATATGTTTTATTAATTTTCTTTAAAATTATACATTTTTATTTTATACCGTCATTTTGATTTATTTATAACGTCATTTTGATTTATTTATAATGTCATTTTGATTTATTTATAACGTCATTTTGATTTATTTATAAGGTCATTTTGATTTATTTATAACCGTCATTTTGATTTATTTATAACGGCATTTTGATTTATTCATAACGTCATTTTGATTTATTTATAACGTCATTTTGATTTATTTATAGGGTAATTTTGATTTATTTATAACGTTAATTTTATATATTTATGACATCATTTTGATTTATTTATAACGTCATTTTTGATTTATTTATAACGTCATTTTGATTATTTTATAACGTCAATTGATTTATTTATAACTTCAATTTTATTTATTTATAACGTCATTTTGATTTATTTACAGTAGGTGGTAAGAAACTTCTTGACGAGGTTTGTATCTTTCAGGAAACGTTAAAAGTAAATTTATTTATTCTTGAACAAAGTCAATTATTAAGCAGAAAGTTTGAAAAAAAACATATTTAAATAAAACTTCAGTGCAATGGGTTTTAACTTGATCCCTGGTTGGTGGTCTAAGTATTATTACACTATGATTATCACGTATGACCAATTAAAAATTTAAACAAAATTCACTAGGTTAAAAAAATTTACCAACAACAGACCTAATGTGCAATTTGTTTTGTTGTTTTGTGTTTTTTTTTGTATTTGTATTATTATTAAAACGAAATAAAATTTTAAAAAATTCACAAACCTGATCCACACCTGACACCTTGACTTGACCGCTATCAGCAATTGAAACAACATTTTTGGAGCACACTTCTGACTCATTTTTGCACTGTAGACTTAAACCTTAAATAAAATAATTTGTATATTTTTTCAGGAATATACATTCCAAAGATTTATTTCAAGAGTTCAAGAGTTAATTTCAAGAAGTTTACTAATTAAATGTTACATATAGGTTACTTTAAAAGATCAAAGTCACAAAATGTCCCACTATTTTACACTTACTCTTTTACAACATGTGTCATCTACTGTTTTTCATATACATAAAATAAGTTTTATTTCTTACAAATTGACTCAACTATCTTTTCAAGTAAGAAAGTACACAATCAACTATGAAAATTTATACTGTAATTTAATAGGAAAAATTAACTTAGGGCTTACTAACTGACTCACTCAGTTTCAATTTATATTTATGTTTTGTTTCAAATTTAAAATAATGAAACCATCATAAAATAGTGGTAGATTTGCGATGTCAAAAAGTTCGCATACCGAGGTAAAGGTCGCTGG